>CM047814.1:78645266-78854752 GCA_026214975.1 Gentiana macrophylla
AACAAGAGGAAGAGCGCTCTCTAAGGACAATCAGGCGCAAAGCGGAGCACCCGAAACCCACCAAGACGACCGCCCTTTTCGTAAAATTCACACCTTACCAGGCGCGGGTGGTCACCGCGAGAGGTAACTCCTGTGGGTTTAGTCGGCCACGGTTATCATTGCAAGCGGTGCCAGAGAAATCATCCGGTACCGATTGTTCAAAGCGCAGTTCAAGCGGTCACACCAGTGGGAGGTTTGGACATAGACGATATGAGTGCTTTACGGCTCTACACCGCTGGTCGGCATCGGTTACGGAAGCAACACGGTGGGACTCAGGAGCAACACGGGAACATGGATAGGGGTAACCAGCAGCAGAGTGGTACTCCCGCACGAGAGCCGACAGTGGGGTGCACCTGCGCGCCACCGGTGGAAAAATGTAAACTCGACCATCGTGGTCGGCCAAAGACATACCAGTG
Source organism: Gentiana macrophylla (assembly GCA_026214975.1). Lineage (NCBI taxonomy): Eukaryota > Viridiplantae > Streptophyta > Magnoliopsida > Gentianales > Gentianaceae > Gentiana > Gentiana macrophylla. The sequence goes on from CM047814.1 coordinate 78,645,722, forward strand.
GGCCGAAAAAAATCGGGATCGGGAGATTATTCAGATCGGGGCAGTAGAGGAGGCCGAAAGCAGAGCAAACCACGTGAGTGGACGGGTAATTTTCTCGTTAACTCATTCTTATCCTATGTACTTTTGATTCGGTGCATCATGTTCCTTTGTAGCAAGTTCGCATGTTTTGAGGTTAGGTCTAGCTACATTTGAGGTAATTGACAAAGAAATTTATGCAACCATCGTGAGAGTTAGTACCATGTTCTAAGTTGTATGTAGATGTACCAATAGTGATTTTGGTGAGTCAACTTGTCGGTTGATTTGATCGAGTTCCTCTCGAGAACTTCGACGTTATTTTGGGTATGGATTCGCTGAACCGGCATAAAGCCAAAATTGACCGTGGAGCATAAGTGACTTTGAGAGGTCCTAAAGGGGTGCGGGTATCTACAAGGGATTTGTGGATAAACCTAATGTGAAGATTATTCCGTGATGACTTTGAGATCTCTCATCGAGAAGGGCACCCGCTGTTTACGTGTCACGCATACGATGTAAAGCACGGGGATCCTAAACTAGCGGACATTGATGTAGTCCGTGATTTTGGGGATGTATTCCTGACGAGATACTGCATGCCACCCCGGTATGAGGTAGAGTTTGCAAAGGAGTTGGTGCCCGACCTGCATCGATATCAAAGCACCCTATCGGGATGGCACCTAAGGAATTAGCGGTAACTAAATGTACAATTGGGAAGAATCGCTCGATAAGGGGTATATCCGACCGAGTGTATCACCATGGGGAGCACCGTGTTGTTTGTGAAGAAGAAGGATGGTAGTATGCGGCCGTGGTATTGATTACCGAAATCGAATAACGCCACAAAGAAAGAACAAGTATCTCATACTCAGATCGGCGATTTGTTCGGATCAACCACGGTGGCGTGTATTTTCAAGATTGATTTATGATCGTGGTATCACCACCTGGTAGCGTATGCGGATATTCCAAAGACCGATTTCGCACTCGTGCACGGATATTACGTAATTCACGGTCATGCCTTTCGATTGACCAACGCACTCGCTAGCTATGGATTTGATGAACCGGGTATTCAGACCCTACTTGGACCAGCTTTGTGTAGTCTTATTGACGACATCCTGGTCTACTCTAAGACTAAGGAAGAACATGCCAAGCACCTCGAGGCTTGTATTGCATTTTGTACGAGAAACAATCAGATGCTAAATTGTCTAAATGTGAATTTTGGTTGAACGAGTGGCATTTTTAAAGGTATGTTGTCTCAAAGACGGTGTATCCGCTGACCCGAGCAAGATAGAGGCGGTGATTTAGATGGCCAACACCTAAGAATGTTGCGGAAATTGCTTCTGGTTTTACTGATATTACCAAGATTTGTAAAAGACTTTTCCAAGATTGCGAGGCCGATGATCGCATTAATGAAGAAAGAGAACCGGTTTAAGTGGGATGAAAATGTGAAGAGGCTGCCTAACCGCTTAAGGAACGTTGACTACAAATCCTATTTTAGCACTACCAGAGGGTAAATGAGGATATCGAGGTTTATACCGATGCGCCGAAGAATGGTCTCAAGGCATCGATGCAACGGAGACGAGTGATCGCAGATGCACGAGGCAACAAACCATATGAGAGTAACTACCCGACTCACGACTTAGAGTTGGCAACCGTGGTTTTCGGGATTGATCAAGATATGGCTACACTATTTGTATGGAATAACTTTCAAGGTGTTTTCTGATCACAAGAGTCCAAGTACATATTTACACGTATGAGCCTCAACATGCGCCGAGGTGTTGGTTGGAACTAATTAAAGATTATGACATGGAAATCCAATACCACGGGCGGAAGGCCAATGTAGTGGCGGACGCTGAGTCGGAAATCGATTCATTCCTTGTGCGAGAAGTAGCCTTCGGATCGATTATGAGAAGAGTTGGACCGCATGGATATTTGTGTCATCCGTAAAGGCGGAGATAAAAGCGACTTCGCCTTGCAACCCGAATTATACGCTAAGATCCGGGCAAAAAGTGGGTGACAGTGTAATTGAGGCAAAGAAGGACAAGATTGGCACATGATGGAGCGGCCGATTTTACGCTACACGAGGATGGTAGTATCCGGTTTAAGCGGTCGGTGGTGTGTACAAATGATTTAAGAACTCAAGAGGCGGATCTTGAGTGAAGCTCATAGTACGCCTTATTCGGTTCATCCGGGAGGAGACAAATTGTATAAAGACCTCAAGAAAACCTTTGGTGGCCCAATATGAAACGCGAGGTAGCAGAATTTGTGTCAAAGTGCTTGACTTGTCGGTTGTCAAGATTGAACATCGACGGCCACAGGGTACGCCGCAGCCGCTGGATGCCGTTTGGAAGTGGGATTCCATCTCTATGGATTTTGTATGCGATTACCGAGAGCCCTAAAGGGAATAATATGATTTGGGTCGCATGGATAGATCGACCAAAGCCGCGATTTCATCCCGATGAAAGACACCGAGTAAGCATGGAGTTGGTCGTGGCATACCGGAGAAATATTGTGAGACTACATGGTATACCCAAAGAAGATTGTGTCGATGGAGATGCGAGATTCATATCTCGGTTTTGGCAGAGCTACAGCACCTTTGGGGACGGAGCTACGAATGAGTACAAATTTTTCACCCTCGCTACCGATGGTCGACGGGAGAGACCATACAAACTTTGTAAGACATGTTGAGGGCATGTGTGTTAGAATTCAAAGGCTCTCGGGAGGAAAAGCTCGATCTTATTGAGTTTTCACAACAACAGCTACTATGCCAAGATTAAGATGGCACCTTTGAGGCACTTTATGGCAGGAAGTGCAAAAGTCCGGTTTGTTGGGACGATTCGTCCCGAGGCAGTTGATTTTGGGACCGCAGATGATCAAGATACGACAAGTAGGTGCGTATAATCCGAGAAAAGATGAAGGCCGCCCAGATAGGCGTAAGAGCTATGCACTTACACCGACGGGATATTGAGTTCACAGGGCGATAAGGTATATTACTACGAGTATCACCAACCGCAGGAGTGATGCTTTGGCAAAAAGGTGTTGAGTCCCAAGCACGCTGGGGCCATATGAGATCTTGACCGCATAGGTGAAGTGGCATACCGATTAGCTTTGCCGCCGGGCGTTGATAAAGTGCATAACGTGTTCCATGTATCTCAATTGCGCAAGTACGCGGAGTGATCCTTCTCACGTGATCGAACCGGAGGTGGTTGAGCTTAGACCACCCTTGACCTACGCAGGAGGTACCGTGCGTATATTAGATACCAAGGTATGGAAAACAAGGGGACGTGAGGTTAGCATCGCCAAGGTCTTATGGTTCAACCATGCCACCGGTGAGGCGATACGGGAAGTCGAGGATGCTATGCGCGGCTGCAGGTACCCGTGATTTGTTCTCCTAAGGTATGCAATTTTCAAGCCTTGCACGTTAAGTCCTTTTTGCTTGTCTTCGGGACGGCGGTGTTTTAAGGGGGTGGATCAACGCCTGCATTTAACCTCGAACTTTCGAGGACGGTTTTGTCTTAAGTGGGGGGAGGATGTAATATCCCGAAATTTTGACTTACTAATTAATTAATAAAGGATCTAATTATTTGGGGAAATTATGGGATTTATTAATTTTTGAGGGATTTATTAATAATTAAAAAGGAGTTTTAATTTAAAAGGATTTATTTATTAATAAATTAAAAGGATTTTCACTCCTTTTCCTCCTTTATTTTCCCCAAAACACAAAATTTTCAGCCCCAAACCTCCCTTGCCGCCGCCCTTGTAAGGAAGTTAAGGAGAGAAAATCTCTTCTTGGTGTTTAGAATTGCCGCCGCAATCGCTGCTTTCTTTTATAGATTCGAGCTTCGCTGAGGATCGCTTAGCTTAGCAAGCGGCTTTCAAGAACGCAGCACCCGTAAGGATAATTTCTATGTCACAAAATTTTAACTTGATGTCGTAAAAGTTCAATTTAAGACTTCTATGCTTGTGTGCCACGGTTTTGGTGTGTTAAACGCTCCTAGTAGTGTGTTTTTGTGTTAGTTAAAATCTACAACTATATGATACCTTTGTATGGAGTTTTCTGGGCCTAAAGTGTTGTTTTGTCGTTGTTGTGGTGAAACGGCTCGTAAATCGCTGTAGAGAGCTTTTAGGGTTTTAGTTGAAACTCAGTCGACGGGCGCCCGCTTTGAGAGGACGGGCGCCCCGCCTTGATCTCAACTCGACGGGCGTCCGATTCCTCGGACGGGCGCCTGGCGGCTACTTTTGATTCGTGATGTAAGCTTTCGTGGACGGGCGCCCATATAATGGACGGACGCCCAGTGCTAAAATCGATTCAGATGTAACAGTTTCCGACGCTGCCTCAGATCTTGACGGGCGCTTACTTTTCCAAACGGGCGCCCAACATTTCAGACGGCCGCCCACTTTAAATGTTTTCTTCTTTGTTAGTTATGGATAAACCTTACGAGCATGTTTTGTAAGTTGTGTTTGACGAGACAACGGTATTGGTAATATTGGGTTTTGATTTTGGGCATTGGAGCTCGAGACCCGTAGTGGTTGGGCCGATAGGGTAGTTCCCAAAGCCGTAAACCCGGAAGGTTTCTTACGACTTCAATGACCCTACGTGTTTGGAGTTGCGCATAAAGCGATGGGTCGGGCCGATAAGGTAGTACCATTCGGCCGGGAACCCGGAAGGTTTCTTGCACCTCAAAGACGTGATGGTCCATCTAGTATGGTACCATTGATGACCAGAGACCCTCCTCTCTGTGGGCTTTACCTTTGAGGGATGTGCACATTCGGGACCTTTAGTGGCTAGTTGTGATGTTTGGTATCCATATGGGCAGGTCGTAATCTTTTATAGATTGCTGGGTCCTTCATAAATTTGTGGTACTTTCATGGGTTGGTTTTACCTTACGATACTAGATTTATTCTTACTCAACTTTATAGTTGACGGTGTTGCTTTCGCTTGACCCTCGCCAGATCCATTTACGGGGAGCAGATTCTAAGCAGTACTCCTATGGATGTTTGCTTGTTGTTGATGTCGCGGGTTTGAGAGCCACGAGTCGCAGCTACATGTTTTCTACATTATTTGGAATTTTAAATTTTAAAGATTTTGACGCCCGCATAATTTCATTTTCTTCAAAGATACTTGTATTCACTTTAATACTTTCTTTTAAAATAATGAATGGTGAATGTTTATTTTCTTTCTGCTGTGGAATGTTGTGATGTTACCGCCACGATCGTGTGTCGTGGATGAGTGGCACTACGGTGACCAATACCGCGGCCGACTGTGATTGGAAATCGGGTGTTACAAAGAAAGATATGCCAAGAATAATCTTATAGCTTCCAATCTTGCAACCTGGGCATAGGTCTCATCAAAATCTATTCCTTCCGCTTGAGAATAGTCTTTTGCTACTAGTCCGGCCTTATTCTCTTACAATGGTTCCAGATTCATCCAATTGGTTTCTCAGATACCCATTTAGTTCCAATTATATTTTCATGATTAGCCTTTCCACTAGTGTCAAAACTTGATTTCTTTCAAATTCATTCAATTCCTCTTGCATAGCAAATTATCCAATCTAGATATGATATTGCTTCTTCAACAACTTTAGGCTCCATTTGAGATGGAAAACAAGTAAACATTGCTTTTAATTGTCTTCTAGTCCTCACACCTTGTCAGATATTGCCAATAACTTGCTCACCGGGTGATCCCTTAACCATTGTGGATTTTGGTTGGTTTGATTCTCATGAACATCATCTTCAAAGTAGGTCTCACGTTGCTTTAGTAGAGGTTCAAAGCAGATCCTTGAACCGCCTCTGGCTTGTTGCATCAAGAATGTTACCACAGGTCTTCAAAGCAGGGGTAGAATCGTAAATCTTTAAGTCATTTATCCTCTCCAAAACATCAACACATTATGGATCGCTGACTTGTTGATTCTCAGAGGTTCTCAAGCTTTATCTTCCATTCCAAAGGAACTTAGGTTCATCAAATACAACATGTATTGTTTCTTCATGTTTCAGTTGTTCTTTATTCAAGACTCAATGCCTTATCGATGTAAGAATATCCCAAGAAAATTCCCTCATCTAATTTTGGTTGGAAAGTCTTCAATTATTACTTATGATTCAAGATAAAACACTTGCTTCCAATGGATGGAAATAGATATGTTAGGTTTTCTTCCATTCCAAATCTCATAAGGTGTCTTCAGAGCTTCTGTTCACCGAGGTCCTGCTTTTGTGTATAGCATGTCAGATTGATCGCTTCAAATTTCAAGATCTTCGTAATAGGGCTTCACAAATCAAAGTCCTTCCCGCTTCTTTCAAAGTCCTATTTCTTCTCAAAGAACCCCATTTGGTCGAGGTGTACCAAAGAAGCAGCTAATTGATGCAAAGACACCATTCCGCTCACAATATTCTCTTGTCTGATCCGATCTTCACCATGTCAAACTTTTCTCATTTTGTAATCTCTTCAAAAGTTCAGGCATCTTTTGAAGTGTTTCACTTTTCTTGTTCTTGAATATTACCCAAGTGTATCTTGAATAATCATCCACAACTACCAGAGTGTACTTCTTCACTGTCACACTTGTTGGTGTTACTGGTCCAAACAGATCCATGTGCATCATCTCCAAAACTCTTTTTGTAGATTGTTTAGTCTTTGACTTGAAGCTTGATTTTGTTTGTTTACCTTGGTCGATAAGCATCACATATAGCATCCTTTTGAATGTCATCTCGTGCAAACCAATCACCAACTTTTTTCACCAACCGATTGATATCTTCAAAATTAAGATGATTCAACTTCTTATGCCATAACCAATTCGGGCCTCGACTTTGTATGCACAATCGTGCATGTCTCTGGAACAAAGAGTGAGACCAATCCACAACATACATGTTTTGTCAGTTTCTTCCAACCAACACAACTTGATCACCTCTTTCACTAATGACAATACATGTGCCTTTGTCAAAAGTGACCTTGTAACCTATGTCACAAAACCGCCTCTGTGCTCGTGAGGGTTGTAGTCCAAATTCTTCCACAAATGCAACATTCGTGATAGTTAATCCATTTCTCACCAATGTGCCAAATCCTCTTGTGTATCCTGGTGTATTCTTGTTGACAAAATTGACTCTTGACCATCCTTTGCCACATAATTTGTCGATAGTGGCTTATTCTTTGTCATATGTCCGAAACATCTACCGCCAAAATACCGCACTCCTACAAAACAAAGTTAGTGCATTTTATATACCCAAAACTATTTGGGTCCATAGTGGTCATGGTAAGCATGACTCTTGGCATATTTCCATAAGGTCTTCTCTCAAAAGCATTATACTTTTGTTCATACATGTATTCTACACTTCCATAAGGTCTAAAATTTGGTGGTGTAGATTCACATATGCTTTCCGCCTTTTGTACATAATGTCGCTTGAAGTGATTTCTATCGTTAAGCATTAGCATAACCATAGGTTTGTTGTTTGTTAAGAATGTTTTGTAATATGGAGGTCCCCGCCGAGGTCTTGTATAAGTCCTCTCACGAGTCCTCTATCGATTCCATTGCGAGGTCTTACCCAGCATTATGGTTATATCTATTGTTTCTAGCAGTAGAGGGCATAAATATTCCAATCTTTCATCAAAGAGGAACAATCTGCTTTTCCCCTTAAGATAAGTATCCCTAGAATGATCAACATTTTTGGCTCTGGATTCTTATCTTTGGAATATTTCGATTTTTCCTTTTATGTGGTCCAAATAGACTTAGTAGCAGTCACCTATCAAATAGGTCTCAAGGTCCAAAGAATTCTACCTTGGATATATTCCTTTATTAGGTAATCGATGTCCTTTTGACTTCTTATTTTGTCTCTTTGAAGTATTCTCAAGAGGCTTCACCGCTCAAAGAACCTTTTGGGAGTTGGATTTTGTGCAGTACAAACTTAGGACCACCTCGTACTAGTTCAAGAATCTTGCCGGATCCACTCTCATTGGATTGTTCAGTTCCAAATCCAAGGCATGTTCCATCACCATAAGGCTTTCCAGATTTGAATGCAGTAGTGGAACTAGATTATTCAGCAGATTTTGTAGCTACTGAATGTACAGCAGGCTTATGCTCTTTTTCCTTTCCTTTGAGAATTCTCAATTCAGATTTTAACCTTTCAACTTCTGTTTGAAGAGCTTCTTTTTCAGCCTTCACAATCTCATAACCATATTGTATTTTCCTCAGTTGATTAAGGATGGCATCCAAAGTTTCTTCATTGTCAAAATTTTTAGGATTTGAACCACAAGTAGATTCACAATCACTATCAGCAGGAGTATTTATGGATACAGAATTGTATACCTCCTCAATTTCTTCCATGTTTGCCATTAAAGCATAATCATCCATATCAGCAACCAGTGCAGTATCATTAGATTCATTTCCTTTTTCTGATTCAACTTCATAGCCTGATTCATCATCAGCATTCATTGCTTTCTTGCCAGATATTCTTTGCTGAATTTTGCACTTCAGTGGGTCTAAACAATCAGGTCTGAAATGTCCAAGCTTCTTGCAGTTGAAGCAAAGATAATCAGGTTCCTTTTTCTATTTTAGTACAGGACAGTCAGGTTTAAAGTGTCCTGGTTTCTTGCATTGAAAGCACAAGTAGTCATTGTCTTTCTTGGATTCCTCCTTCTTCTTTTCACTAGATTTCTTTGTGAAATTTCTTGAGAACCCCTTCCATTTTTCATCAACTGATCTTCTTGCTCAAGAGGGTCAATTTGTTTCTGCATCTCATCCAAGATCATCTTGAGCTCCCGATGATTCTTCTTGATGTGTGGCACAAGGCAGAGTCTTTGGTTCTTCCTTTTCACCTCCGTGTAAGGTTCTTATCAATTCATAAGCCTTGAGATCCGAAATAATTTGAAGGTGTCCTCTTCATGTAGACTTCATATTTCTTCTATGGCAGTCACCTTCATCTCCCAAACTTCTTTTGCAGGTAGAGGTTCTAGGATTTTTGAATTGATTTCTTCTTTTGAGTAGTTTACACTCAGTAGGGTGAGTTCATCCATGATGGCATTGAATCTTGATTCCATTTGTTCAATGGTTTCATTTGGTTTCAGTTTGAAATCTTGGAACTTCTTCTTTGCCACACTGATTTTGTTCTTATTGATTGCATCAGTGCCTTCACAGATTAATTGTAACTTGTCCCAAAGTTCCTTCGCAGTCTTGAAATCCTTCACTTTCATGTACATATTTCTATCCAAGGTTCAGTATATAATATCAATAGCAATATTTCTGAGATTTGCTCTTTTTCTATCTTCAGCATTCCATTCTCTTTTTGGTTTTGGAACATACTGAGTTTCAGTTCCCACTGTTACTGACTTAGTGATCTCTAGTGGTCCATCAGTCAGCACATCCATCATCTCATCATGTGTTGCAGCTGGATAAGCCTGCATACGACTTTTATAGTCATCAAAACGATCTAAGGTGCACATCAACATAGTTCTAGCATACTGGTTGTTATCCATGATGCAAAGCTTTGAAAATCAGAAACTTGAAAAAGTTTTCAAAGTATTTTCACAAGCACAACAAGTAGGATTACTTTAGAACAGAAGCACTGCTCCGATACGAATTGTTGGTCCCTTGAAAAGGCTTTGGTTATGTTTAGAGGGGGTGTGAATAAACTTAACACTTAAAACTTTTGGAGTTAACAAACTCAAGAAGTTCAAGAGTCGGGCCGATCGCTTCAGAGTCCGCCGACCACTCAAGAGTTCATCGACCGCCAATAGTCTCACCGACCATTGATTTTGCTGAATTTGTTGCAAAGGGAATATATTCAAATTAAGCCTTATTACTTGTTGTTAAAATATGATACTAAGTATTGATACACAAGAGTGTAAGTGAGTGATTCAAATGCTAGTTTCAAGGGGTTGATGTGCTTAATATACAAAATGCAAAGTAAGTAGCAATTTTTATAAAGTGGTTCCGTGGTGTGTAATCATGTCACCCACTCTTCTCATGTGATGTTAGAGGTAATTCACTGTAGATCTCTCGAGGTTGCAAAGCATAAAATCCCTAAGTCGCCTGGCCCTTCACCAATAACTATGGCTTCACAAACCGAACACTTGAAACAGTAGATTGCTACTTCAAAGTATTCCACTGTCCTTGAAAGGTAGGATTGCCTCTTCACCACCCCTCCACCACAAACAACAGTCCTTGACACCTAAGTACTTTTCTGTCTTCAGTAGGTTTCTTGTAAAAGAAGGTTTGAATCAAGTAAGTGATTCAGCTTTCAGCAGCTTCATCGGGATGAAATTATCAGCAGCTTGGAATATTCAAGTGTGTATTCTTGATGTAACTGATAGCAGGTTACACTTGAAGAAATTCTGGATCAGTAGGTTTAAGCTCAGTAAAGTCAGCAGGTTGATTTCTTGATAAGAGTCTGATAGCTCAAGATTGATTGTTGTTTTTCATCAATTTTCATCACTTGTATCTCGAATCTAAGTCTCTATTTATAGTGGCAATCTCTGTGACTTATGTTTGAAATTCAAACATAGCCGCTTCTCGCATTTGTCCCCATCTTGACTTGCTTTCATCCCCTCGCACATAGTACAAACACAATACCTTATTTTTGTCGGGCCAGATCGCCCACCCTTTGACTTGTATCCTTTGATAAAGCTCAATCTTACCAACATCCCTTTAATCTTCACCATTGATTTGTTGACAAAATCAAGACTTGTTATCCTGGCCCTTATCTTGGTAATCTTCTAATGTAACCTTTGATTAAATCAAAGTATATATTCCGCAGTTCATGTGTATGTAAGTCCATTAAATGCATGTTAGTCAGCTGTCTGAAGTTTGCTGTGTTTACAAAACACTTTAGATGGCTGTCTTTTATCTAACTTTTAATTGTGATGTTAGATTACACCAATTTGAACATAACTAAGTTCCAATCACCACTTAACTTATGGAACTTAGATTTTGTATTATTAAGGTATATGTAATCGCTTAGTCATCACAGCATTTCCCTAAATTCTCGATTCCATAACCTTGACTTTAAATACTAAGTTTGATCCCTTAGCCTTCAATAACCGAGTTTGACCCCTCAAATTTTCGGGCCTTCAAAGAGTCCCTAAACTAGTCTACCGACTGTACCTTATCGACCTAGACAGTCTCATTGATGAAAGTCACCGACCTTTTACAATGCTTGTAATGATCAAACCTATACAAAGATCAAACTCTAATAAACCTATACATTTAATCTATACATCTTTTGCCTTTGCTCTATAACAAATAGTCCGGCACTCATCACTAAAACCTAAAATATGTCCAACTTCTATATAAACAACCCCAAGGAACTATGAGACTTGATTCCCAAAAAGATAATAGATACGCAGCAACTTGAGAGAAATAACTCTCAAGCTCACCTAAAATCACCTAAAAACCATCCTCGCTCATAGATTAAATGAACCGGATAACTATTAGATGAAATCCAAAGATCGTTAATTGGCGCCAAAGCGAGGCCTTCTATCGGTAATGGATCGAGGTTGTTCATGATCAAGTTAATGGGAAAATATGCCAAAAATGCAATGATCGAGGCTTATTACCGAGATTTAATAGCTTGGAATAAGGATTTCACCGTTCAGATTGAAGAAGAAGGAGGGACGAACAATCCCTCCAAATTTAGTGCCGATCGGAGTCCATTAGACACCCGATTGTCACCGAAAAGTTGCTGTTGTATCATAAAAAACATAGCAGACGCAGCTGTCAGATCGAGGGCTTGTTTCCGGAGATTGAACAGATGGAATAAGAATTCCACCGTTCAGATTGAAGAATAAGGAGGTACGAACAAGCCCTCCAAATTTTGTGCCAATCGGAGTCTGTTTCGATGCCCGATCGCCATCATAAAGTTTCATCAGATTACCAAGATGTAGCAGCCAGGTAGGCAGATTATTCCCAGAAATTGAACCGTCAAAAACAAAATTCCACCGTTCAGAGTGAAGAAAAAGAAGGGAAGAAAAAGCCCTTCCAATTTTGTGCCGATCAGAGTCTGTGTGGGCACCCGATCGTCCTAGAAAGATGCTACTCTCCAAGATCCGAGTCGAGCTCCCGAGCTCTCATAGGACGATCTCAGTGAAAATTTCCTAAGTCAAGCAGGATCGACTTAATCGAGCCCATAGACGATCTCAGATCGACGAATCGAGCTCCATAGACTAACTCAAGAGACGAATCAAGCTCAGAGACAAACTCAAAGAAAATTTCCTAATCAAAGCAGGATCGATTTAACCGAACTCCATAGACGATCTCAAAGAAAATTTCCTAAGTCAAGAGGGACGGACGAATCGAGCCCATAGAAGATCTTAGAGACTCACTTAACTCAACGAGACGAATTGAGCTCCATAGGAGGAACACAACGAAAATTTCCTAAGTCAGCAGGACTAACGAACTGAGATCCATAGGACGATCTTAGTGAAAATTTCCTAAGTCACAGAATCGACTTAACCGAGCTCCATAGATGAACTCAGATCGACAAACCGAGCCCATAGACGAATTCAATGAGATGAATCGAGCCCGTAGACTAACTCAAAGAAAATTTCCTAAGTCGGCAGGATCGATTTAACCGAGCTCCATAAGACGAATTGAGCTCCGTAGACGCAACTCAAAGAAAATTTCCGGTCACAGGATCGACGACCTGAGCTCCACAGGACGAACTCAACAAAATTTCCTAAGTCAAGCCAGGATCGCGAATCGAGCCCATAGACGAACTCTGCATGCATTTAACAGAGCTCCATAGACGAACTCAAGAAAAATTCCTGTTAAAAATTACATGATCGATAACCGTGGCTCCACAGTCGGACACAACAAAATTTACAAGTCCGCAAGTCAGCAACCCGAGGTCCGCAGACGCCCTATAAAGTCATTAAAGTGCAAGGCAATGGTGCATATCGACCGCGTATTCAAATGGCAAGACTCATTTCACAAAGCTCGCATGCAAACAATCCTCGCAAGCTTTATGTCCGAACAGTTCCAAAGTTCAATAAATTAATTACCAAGATAATCAATATTATATTTCTTTTCTTTATTGTATATAATACGAATCGCTTGAAGATAAAAGCTTTTGGTCCGCAAGATAGACAACCGAGCCCGCACGGTGGACTTACTAAAATTCTCAAGTCTCGCAGTGTCGACGCACTATCCACCTTGCAGTCGGACTTCAAAAAAATTTATATATGTATCACAAAGAGCTAAGTATGTCATCCAAATTTGGTTAGTTATTGCATGGCATAACGAGGGGCAAGTACCTCCACCAAGGCTCAAAAATAAAACTTGCATAATAGACCTAAAAATAAAGTCCGTATAATGCACTCTAAAATATAAGGTCCGCTTAATGCATCTAAAATATAAGGTCCGTATATCGCATCAAAATATAAGGTCCGCATAATGCACTAAAAATAAGGTCCAGATAATGTACATAAAATATAAGGTCCAGATAATGCACTCCAAAGTCAAGATAACCGACCTAAAATATTAAGGTCTTCATAATGCACTCTAAAAATAAAGTCTACATAATGCACTAAATATAAGGTCTCATATACGCATCTAAAAATAAAGTCTCGCATAATGCATCTAAAATATAAGATCTCGCATAATGCACTCCAAACCCCGCATAATGCACTAAATATAAGGTCCGCATAATGCATCTAAAAATATAAGGTCTACATTATGCACTAAAAATAAAGTCTGCATAATAGACCCAAAAATAAAGTCTACATAATGCACTCTAAATATAAGGTCCAGCATAATGTACTCCAAAAGTTTGCATAATAAAGACTAAAACATAAAGTCTACATAACCGACTTTATAAAATAAAGTCTCAAGGTCGACTCTAAAAAGTAGGCAACATACCGAATCGAGTAATCGCAGTCGACTTAGAAAAGTTTGCAAAGGATAAACTCCTTAAGTCTCAGCAGATGCATTTATCGTAATCGAATACCGCAGGCGTATCTGTAAGTTTGCAAAAGACAAACTCCTTAAGTTTGCAAAGATGTATTTATCGTAATCGAGTACTTCAGTGCCGCACTCGAAAATTTGCAAAGGACAATTTCTTAAGTCTCGCAGATGCATTTATCGTAATCGAGTACTACAAGTCGACTCGTAAAATTTGAAAATTAAAACTTCCTAAGTTTGCAGTGATGTATAAATTAGAATCAAGTCTGCTTGCAAAGCACAAACATCCTAAGTCTTTGTGATGTATAAATTTGAAATGAAGTCTCGCAGTCGCTCGTAAAGTTTGCAAAGCACAAACTTCCCAAGTCAGCAGGTCATACTATCAGAACTGAGTACTGCAGGTCACACTCATAAAGTTTGCAAAGGACAAACTCATTAAAGTTCGCAGGATGAACTAGCTGAGATCCGCAGGTCGGACTCAGTCGAATTAAAATAATGTTTGCAAAGGACTAACTCATTAAAGTTCACAGGATTAACTAGTTGAGATCCACAGGTCGGACTCAGACGAATTAAAATAAAGTTTACAAACTCATTAAAGTTCGCAGGATGAACTAGCTGAGATCCGTAGGTCGGACTTAGTCGAATTAAAATAAAGTTTGCAAAGGACAAACTCATTAAAGTTCGCAGATTTAACTAGCCGAGATCCGCAGTCGGACTCAATGAATTAAAATAAAGTTTGCAAAGGACAACTCATTAAAGTTCGCATGATTTAACTAGCCGAGATCCGCAGTCGGACTCGGGCTTGAATTAAAATAAGGTTTGCAAAGGACAAACTCATAAAGGTTCGCAGATTTAACTAGCCGAGATCCGCAAGTCGGACTCACCAATTAAAATAAGGTTTGCAATGGAAAACTCATAAAAGTTCGCAGAAGATTTAACTAGCCGAGATCCGCATGTCGGACTCAAATGAATTAAAATAAGGTTTGCAAAGGACAAACTCATAAAAGTTTGCAGGTTGAACTAGCTGAGATCCGCAGGTCGGACTCAGTCGAATTAAAATAAAGTTTGCAAAGGACAAACTCATTAAAATTAGCAGATTTAATCTAGCTCGATCCGCAGTCGGACTCAAATGAATTAAAATAAAGTTTGCAAAGGACAAACTCATTAAAATTCGCAGGACGAACTAGCTCAGATCTGCAGGTCGGACTCAGTCGAATTAAAATAAAGTTTCCAACAGACAAACTCATTAAAGTTCGCAGGATGATCAAGTTGAGCACCGCAGGCGGACACTGTCAAAATTATTAGGTCTGCAGAAAAGACCGAGCTCCGCAGGTCGAACTCGGTCAAAAAATTAGGTCTACAAAAAAGACCAAGCTCCGCAAGTCAGACTCAGTCAAAAAATTAGGTTTGCAGAGCAGAACAACTGAACTCCACTTGAAGTAAGCTCGCAAGTCAAACTCAACAAGTTAGCAATAAATAAACTTTATAAGTCCAAGGATGTATATCGAATTGCAAGAGCCCCACCGTAAGTTTCCGTAAGAACAAATCTACACGCGCTACTAAGTATGCCATCTAAAAAACTTTAAGTTAATGCATGGCATACTGGGGGGCAAGACAGACTCCAAAGTCTACAAAACAGACTCCAAAGTTTGAGCTCCACAGGTCGGACTCGAAAGCTTCCGCTCCGTAGGCTGGACCCGAAAAGTTTTCTTAAGTCTGCTTGACAGACATCAACTTTCAGAACTCCGCAGGTCGGACTCAACAAAGTTTGTAGGCCAAACTCATCAAATTGAGCTCGTGCATATCAGACTCACCAAGTTAGCATGACAATCAAAAGTATGAGATCTCTAGCACAATGACGGACCTTTTCTATGCTATCAATCCTTACCGCAAGCACCGGGTCAAATTGTAGTGATAGAGTGATTTAGTCGTGTCGATCCTCGTGGAAAACTTGGTAATTCACCGTGTGATTAAACACCAAGAAACTCATATTATCTCAATCTAAGTCGCAATTTTATCATCCAACCAAACTCTAAACTAACAAACAATAAATAAAAGCATAAAACTAAAACAGATATATATAAGTATAAAATATATATATAATCATATATATATATATATAAGTATATATAGGTACCAAAACAATATCTAAGTGAGGGAGATAGATATTATAATTATAGACTAGCCAAGAATATGTTATTGAATCATTATATCTTTTAGTGAAATTGATGTGCTCGATCTTTATTTTAAGTTAAATCAATTATACAAAACGGTGCACTCCTAAACTAAACAATTCATTCTCACACGAGCATCCTAAATTGTCATATGTCCAATCATTTGTCCAAGGTCATCCTCAAGCACGGGTCACTCCCGCTTTGTCATTCGCCAATTTTAAGGTATGTCAATTAAACAAACGAATTAAACGTAATAATCTCTCGAGTACATATTTCAATAAGAGTTTGTTTCTCCCAAACAAATCTACCCTGGTTTAGAAATCGGATTCCGCTGTCACGCTTTCACTCGCCAATTTTACCCTCCGGTCTTTCTATTAACGAGTTCATAACCTAACTACGAGGCGCCAATTCATAATTAGATTATGAATTCTTTCATATCAAGTAGCTAATTCAATACTTAATATAGAAAGAGATTCATTATAACCGATTTTTATCCAATTTTAGTATAGTCATCATCCATTTCCTAAAAAGATAATACTAATCCAATTTCATATCTTGGCTAGATACTAAGTTTAGCCTAACAACATAATAACTAAAATATAGATACTATAATTAATACATAAACATAAATACATTAGAAAAGTTACTAAGTTACAATTGAAGCATTCGTGAGTTGTATCATCCGAAATAGCAACTCCTTGACATCAATGAGCCTTGATACATCCTCTAAGCATTATAACGAGACTTTATACTACAAAGATTATTCCGGCAGAGTGCCGCTTATAAAATTTTTATTTAACTAAAAACAACAAAACGAAACTATAGAGATATATATAAGAGAGATATATGCATTGGTACACTTCAAAATGGTTGCACTTGAGGTCTATTTATAGGCCATATCACAAGGTCGGCTAAGCCGACTACCACCGCGCGCGCCGCGGGCTACACACAAGATATATTCCTTGTCGAGATTTTTGGGGCCCAGCCAGAGATTTTTCTCGCAATATTCGCCTTCTCCGCGCGCACGGCCGGACATACAACATATCCGATGTTTGTAAAACCTATCTCGAAATGTAGACCTCGATTGACATGATTTGATATTCGTTGGAAAGCTCTTTGAAGGTCTACAACTTTCATCAAGGACTTTTTCTCTGAAAATGCCTCTAAGTTAGATCAAATGTCCGCTGAAGATGAATCACGGTAAAACACTCAAGCGATAAATGATCTGCTCAAAGTTGTTAGATTTTGGCATAATCTTTTATCCCACAAAACTCATGATTTATGCTTCAAAGTATGTCATATTTTTGAATCTCGGTACACATTTGATTCTCGCAACAAACTCAACGAAACACCAAACGAAATCTGATAAAACCATCATTTTTATCGCTTTTATAACTTATGCATCTAATTATAACTAACTATGATTTTTATAAGTTTTTAATGCATTTATATGAAATTATACTAAAATATCATAAATATAATAATAAAAAGTCTTATAATTTGATCATATATTTTTCATACATCACAACTCCCCACTTAGCTTTTGATCGTCTCTGAGCAAAATAAGTTGATAATATAATTCTTCTAATAAATTCCTAACTTAGTAACGATGTCATCAATATTATAATTATATTAATTTCATCTATCTAAGATATTAAGAAGATAAAAATGTATATAACTTAATAAACTAGTTATAAAATATTATTTAAATGAAATTTTTCATGAATTACTTTATAAGTATAAATAAAATATTTAGAACAACTTTTTAATCTCCAATCGTATGATTTATCGGAATCAATGACTAAGTCAAGTAGTTGGCAAATTGGCTTGTAACGCTCGTGCTCGTGGTAGTTGGCTAATCGGTAAAGGATAACAAAGTGGAAATCAAAAGAGATAAAGCAAGTCGCACGCATTTACACCTTCATCTTCCGATCAAAAATTTCTCAATCAAGAATACTCCCGACAATCGCTTTCAATTTTCAACTTTAATAACTTCCAAAATATGGTTTTCTTTTTTTTTTTTTTTTTTTTTTACATAAACAAGAACTTAAGAACATAGGCATTGCTTTATCAAGATTGATCGGAGTACTACTTTTTCGATCGAAAATCACGAATCCGCTTCTTAAACTCGTGATAATTCTTGATAGTTTTGATTCGACTTTTTCTTTTCATCGATTTATAGCATATACCTTCATTCCCAAAGAATAGACATTTCGTGATAATACCCTAGCCGACTACTATCATCAGCAAATTTTTATCTCGATATTTTATTTTTGGGTTGTTTATCAAAAATAAAAGATACCTATAATACTGTTTTAGATTTTTTTTTTTTTTTTTTTTTTTTTTTTTTTTCTAGAATAACCATATTTGATAATAAATCGCTTCCGAATAACATTCATTTCAATCTCAAAGATATACCAAATTTCATGTCATCACCGCTATCCATAAATACATACTAAACTTATGGGATTTTCAAAGAAATGTAGACCATTATTAAGTTGTGGTTGGTAATTTCTAGTTAATAATAATAGCTATTTCGAGTGAGGTCTTGATCACTCTACAAGGCCGAGGCTGACAAAATTGGAAATTATGTTCGGTAGGCTTATTTGGCTCTCGTTTATCAAAGTTATGCCAAAATCTCATCATCCCTAATCCGATTCCAATTTCATACTTTGTCTTGAAAAGAAAATTATTCTAAAATTTCATTATAATTATAAGTAACTTTTGTCTAATTTCATAAAAAATATTTCATAATATTTATCAAGATATATATACTTAAAATCTTATTAAAAATCTAAAATAGACATAATTAATATAAGAATAATATATCAAGATTACTTTACTTAATTAAAAATTTATTCTATCCAAATATATCATTTTTATCAAATAATTATATATTATTGCTTATTAAACTAAGTGTGTAAGTATTTGATGTATTAAATTCAATTTATTTACTAACCAATCTCTACTCCCACTTACTTAATTGGCATCATTCCGATGGCTAATGAGTAGTAAAATTTGGATTAGAAAATAAAATGAATTCTATCATGGTAGATTATTTTAGGTGTCAAATAGATTTAAATGCTATATATAATATAAAACATTTAAAAACATAAATTAAAAACATGCAAATATATTACAATACTAAAACACAACTTAAAACTACTAGAGTGTTAAACTAGAAAACCATAAATTAAGTTAAACTAATTTAAACTAATTTTTTAAACTAAGTTATTTTAATTTATTGTGACTTATACTAACGCACTCGCATTACTTTTATTATTTTTTATTCCTTCTTTTCTACCAACATAGTTATCTAATTTTCACCACTTGACGATCCTCCCGAATATCGACCGTAAAAGCCCAACACGAGGAATACGAGCCGAAAATATTCATCCGTCGCTTCTTCCGAACCCTTGCCAAACGAACACATAACCTAGAAATCAACCATCCAAATGGTAAAGGATGATAATTCGGTCTTCTCCCGAACGCAAAACTCACAAACCGATTTCTCTCGATCAAGACTTCAATCTATAACACCCAAAGAGTAATCGACATAGTAAGCATCAATTCATCATCACTAACTTCCGAGAAATTAACAGCTTGATAAACACGTGAATTGATGAATCGCCTACGCTCTAAGATTGGGAAGCAAAGCAAATGTAGAGACATTTTGATCAATATCATAATTGTAGTAACAAGAGTGGACAAGCTTCCGAATATTTTGTAATAAAACCGCAATGTATCCAATCTCCATTGGTACTCAAAATGACTCGGTGAAGTTTGGACCGTGGAATCAAGAAAATTTGATTTATGTTGGTGGAGGTGAAAGGAACAACAACTCCTCTCATCAGAATGCATCGTGTTAACGATACAAGATGAGCTTCAAAGTATCGAATAGAATTCTCTTACCACAAGAATATTAATCCTACCTCTCGCATACGACAAAAATAATAGTCCCACCCATCTATATCCATCCTCGTAAATGCCCAGCTTGTCAACCTTTCTAAAATTTAAACCTCTCTCAATCAACACCGTGATTGATTGAAATTACTTATATAAGGGTTGTGAACCAAGCATACATAGGCTCGTAAGTGGATTTGATGAAAAATGGATTTGGAATGACAGAATTTGGTGTATGTGAGGAGAATAATCAAGTACGGATGAACGATCGGACATTTTAAACTTTTATAGCAAGAGAATTAAAGGTAAAGGAAGGAAATGAGCATTTTAGAATGTCGATCTGCTTCCTTTATAGACAAAGCTTGACCGAAATGGAAATATCCCGAGAAGATCCTCAGCTTACTACACCGGGCGCTGCAAGCCGACACCAACCGCGCGCGGCCGATCAAATAGTGCTCACCGTAGATATTTCAATTTCTAGCTTGATCCAAAGATTTATTTTCCGACAATAGATTCTCGTATATTTCTAAAACGTGGGGAAAAGATCTAAAACATCCGAAACTACTAAAAGATACAAAATAACAATGTGCACTACCCCGAGAGTGCATCAAACGCTTAACGACAAAACAAACATAACAAAACTAAGTCAAACCAAAAAGTAGATAGTTAAATAACAGAGACAAAATCACTCGCCCTCATCATAGTTAAGATCGATGTCACCAAAGTAGGTCGATCGAGATGATGATGATCCAAATGTAGATAGTAACGGCATAATCAGCCTCCTTGCGATCGCATCGTATGAATACCATAATCGAATCATTGTGGATCCGATATGTGTTCGAAATGATGTCTCGCCCTCATTGTCGATATAGAAATCGATCCTCAAGACCAAATGAACCAAATCCCGCCACACATCTCGCTATGTATCACTCCTCCCATGCCCAAGGATGTCCCCTCGTGTACTGTAAACATACCACCCTCGCCCCTATGGATGACGGCGATAGTCCTGATAAATAACAGTGGCGGAATCGGGCGGAATCCAATCTGCATAGTATACGGGTCAGCCGACTATAGGGGTGTCTCAGCGATATCTCAAAGAAATCTAGATCAAACTCACTCATAGCATCCCGAAATCCTCTCCGACTAACTCTAATGTCCTCACCCAATATCTATTCTTCTCACAAAGCAAAGCTATATTAGCATCGCCTAGCCTCGAGCTTGAACTAAATGTCAAACATAGCCTCAACTTGCTCTCATTGTAATCGATGTGACTGCCTAGGTGGTCTAGGTACTTGAGTGTGAATAGAGGTGGAGGTGGTGGTTGTTGTTGCCGACGATTAGGATTATTGTAATTTATTACTCCAAAGAGGTAAGGCTCTCGCTTTAAGACCAATGGGAGGAATGTAGGAGACACAGCTTCTATCCGAGGGTAAGACAGAACTTCGCAAGCTCACACAAGGCAGAATGAGACTAGGAACGGGAGACGCCCCTCGATAACGAGTCCTTGCAAACTCACAAGCCTTAGAAAAGATCAATTTCCTGATTTATAGGAATATCATTAACCATGGCCCAAGCAATAACCACTTCCTCTCGACCAAATGCACAAACATGTGTGGAGGACATACATTATGGCCTAAGAACTGCTTTTATTGCCCGTATGTCCCTAATACAATTCCCATAAGCAAACCTATTTTCTATCCATTCAAAGCAGTAGGGTCAAAGGCTTGTCTGGCTTCATAAGCTTTGGTTTGTAGAGCCACAGGATGTTCTAAACCCCATACATTGTGATAATCCTCCTCTTCTCGTATATCGCTGCTTGCCATAGAATACATTAATCATAGCAGGTAAAAAGTAACATTAACACTTCTTAGAGGGATATAGGTCATCTCTCAACCGTGACAAGATCATAAGTAGATAATACATCAATAAAACTCGATACCATAGAAACGTTAATCTTATCTTTCCTATCCATAGCTACATCCAACCATCCTCTATCCTTGAAAATTTCTTTCACTTCTTTACCAATCTTTGAAAAATCAATCCTCGCTCTAACCAAACCTTACTTTTACTAAAGTACTTCATCATATGCCCGCTTAGCTTCTCGTGACTAGCGGTTTTCAAAGGTTAAAGCTTTCCCTTTTGGTTAAAGGTCTAGTTTGAACTACCGTACTACGATTGGTACTTCACTTTTTTCCTCTTAGATTACTTCTAGATGATGAGGCCATCTACGATAGTGGTATGACAAAACAACAACACAAACAAACAACACCAACAACAAGAACAAACAATTACTTAGGCTATAAAATCAAAATAAATTCAAAATAATTTCAGAAATTTAACTAAAATTTGAAATATATATATATTATTACCTTAAGAAGCTAGAATGAAAAGCTAGGTCGCCGGAATTAATGGGGGTCGCCGGAATGAGAGAAAAGAGAGCCTTGAGCTTGCCAAGCTTCAACTTTTTCCAATGGGTATCTTCTTTATGATTAAGTTGAAGAGAGGAAGAGAGATTAACACTTATGTGATGTTTGAGTGAAGAAAATTGATGGAAAATTGTTGATTTTTGAGGAGAAGAGAGGGAGAATTCGGGCTGTTCTTCAATTCGAAATGAGGGTGTGAGAAATGAGGAAAGGGGCGCATTTTTTAGGGTTATGTGTACACACCGGGCGCTGCGTCGGTAGTGTACCAAGCGCCAAGGTCGGTCACATAGTCCCCAAAAACGGAATTTTTGTCATTTTTGTGTAATAAGCTCTAATTATATCACATAAAAATCATTTGATGTTAATCCTATGATTTATGTTATATAATCTAAGTTTAATACGATTTTTCTATATAAAACTTGATAAAATATAAAACTAATATAATATTGAAATCACATATTTTTGATATAATATACCTACTTTACATGATAAAATAGGTTTATTATAAATTTTTCATAAAAATATTTTTCTTTTTTAAGTTTAGAAAATAACTTTAAAAATACTAAATTTAATTAAAATTTGAAAATTAAAACACACACCAAATTCTTAGATTTTTTGCTAACTCCTCAATCTCGATCCTCAAGATTGTTATCATAACGGTCCCTTAACCTTTCTCCTAGAGTGATGCTTTGAATTATCTCTTTGTATTCCTCGGATTTTCGGATAACCACCTAATCGCTCCTTCTTAATAACATTCAAACACTCATCCTGGGATATGGTTGTATTTCTTCCACACTCATTCAAAGATGTTCCATTTTTCCACAGATTCTACACTTCATTAAAAACCTTGCTCTTCTTTTTTATTGCACTCCTTGAATTTCCATTACAAAGTTCTCTTCTCTCGACTTCGATTAATAATTCCTTATTTAATTTAAAACTAAGGCTTCTATCTTAAAGGCTTACATCCTTATTTAGACCTAATCTTAAAAGTAAAATAAAACTTTTATTCTATCTATGAAAGGCATCCAGCTTTTTTACGCTCTATCTCGTAAAAGACTAAACTACTTTAAAATGCATATTAAAAGGTGAATTAGAAAGATAGTACCAGAATCGGGTCGAGTTTAAAATTCTCTTCCTCAATTCGCTGAGGGTCGATAAGTAATAATACTTCTTCCGCTTGAGGTATCCTTCACCTTCCACGAACAATTTCACCTCAGGTCCATTGGCTATAAAAGTTGTTTTTCCATCGCTAGTTCAACAAATGCACTTATAGATTTTTGTTACGCCATATGGACTCGCCCATCTAGATTTAAGCTTTCCGAAACAACTTCAAACGTGAATTATATAAAAGTACTCGATCACCTATATGGAACTCACGACTATAGATTTTCTTATCATGAAAAGCTTTCGTATGCCTTTGTGATTCGAGCATTTTCATAAGAATCGAGTCCTAAATTCTTCTAGTTCTCGTTAATCAAGTAATCTATGATCACCGATGCCTTTTAGATCAAAGTTTAGAAATTTAATAGCCCATAAAGCTCGGTGTTCTAATTCAACAGGAGATGACAAGATTTTCCAAATACTAATTTGTAAGGAGAATGTACCAATCGGTGTTTTAAAGGTCGCTCAGATGCCCATAATGCATCATCAAGTCTTTCTCGCCAGCTTTTACGATTCGAGTCCACTGCCTTCTCCACGATTCTTTTAATTTCTCTATTAGACACCTCTACCTCGCCCACTAGTTTGTGGATGATAGGGTGTTCCAAGTTTATGAGTTACACCATATTTCTCAATTATCTTAGTAAATGGTCGGTTACAAAAATGTGAACCTCTATCACTAATGATAGCCCTCGAATGCCATATCGTGTGAATATATTCTTTTAAGGAACCTTAGCACTACTCGTATCATTAGTGGGGAGAGCTTCAAATTTTCTACCCATTTAGAAACATAATCTACCATTACTAGAATAAATCTTTTTCCAAAAGATATAGTGAAAGGTCCCATGAAATCTATGCCCCAAACATCAAATAGCTCACATTCTAAAATCGGTTGCATAGGCATTTCATGTTTTTTCGATATATTTCCATTTTTGACATGATTCACAAGATTTTGCATATTTATATGCATCTCTATATAGTGTAGGCCAATAGAAACCACATTGTAAAACTTTGAAAGCGCTTTCCATCCTCCATGATGACCTCCCCTTCACACGATCATGACAAAATGATAATACACTTAAAATTTCACTATCGTGAATACATTTCCTAATTATTCCATCCGAGCATCTTCGAAAAGATCCGGTTTATCCCAATAATAAAACTTTAAGTCGTAAAAGAACTTCTTTTCTCAAGCAAGTCCAATGAGGTGGGATGTACTTACAGTAATGTAGTTAACAATATCCCCAAACCATGGCGAATCTTCCTTTGATGGTATTCTAGTTTTTAATAATCGCATGGTTGAAGGAGTATCTATCTTAAATAGCTTTCATCCGAAACGAATCCTCGAATTTCTTTCCTTTTCCTTCATCATTATCCATCCCGCTTAGATGATCCGCTACTACATTTTCACTTCTTTTATCCTTAATTTCAATATCGAATTCTCAAGCAATGTAATCCACCTAAGAAGACGCGTTTGGCATCTTTCTTACTTAAAAGATACTTCAGAGTCGAATGGTCTCAGGTAGACTATTACCTTAGAACCAACAATATATGATCGAAACTTATCTAAGGCAAATATTACACCAACGCTTCTTTCTCAAGAGTTGCATAATTAAGTCGAGTGCTGCTTAATGTGTGAGAAGCATAGTAGATAGCTTTGAGAATTTTGTTATACCGCTGACCTAAAACAGCCTCCTACAAATAAATCACTTGCATCACACATAATTTCAAACGGCAAATCCTAACTGGGTGCTACTAGTATCGTGCAAAGAGTTAATTTCGCTTTTAGGTCTTAAAGGCTTCCATACATTTATCATCAAAGTTAAAAGGTACTTCTTTTCTAGCAAATGACTCAGGGCTTTGCTATTTTTGAGAAATCTGCAATAAACCTTCTATAAAATCCTCGCATGTCCAAGAAATCCTCTTAACGCTTTCAAATTAATTGGTGGAGGTAATTTTTCAATTACTTCGACTTTAGCTTTATCAACTTCAATTCCTACTTCGTAGATTCTATGACCTAGTACAATTCCTTCGTATACCATCAAATGACATTTTTCCCGCTTTAGAACTGTTGGTATCTTCACAAATACAGTAAAACGCGTTTCTAAGTGTGATAAGCATTTATCAAAAGAATCTCCATAAACACTAAAGTCGCCCATAAAATTTCTAAGAATTTCTCGACCATATCGTAAAAATATTGCCATCATACATCAAAAAATGTAGCAGTGCATTACATAATCCAAACGGCATTCTTTATAAGCAAAAGTTCCATACGGACAAGTGAAAGTAGTTTTTCTCTATCTCCTCGCCGCAATGAATATTCAGAATAACCTCGAATAACCATCTAAAAAGCAAGAATACTTATGTCCACTCAATCTTTCCAACATCCGCATCGATGAATGGAAGTGGATGATGATCCTTTTAGTATGATCATTCGGCTCCGAAAGTCAATACACATTCGATATCCTCGTAATTTCCTTGTCGGAATCCATTCATTTTTATCATTTTCTTTACCGTGAAACCTCCTTTCTTTGGAACTACTTGAGTCGGATTTACCCATTCACTATCCGAGCATGGGGAAAGATTATTCCCATTTCTAATAGCTTAATGACCTCTTTTCTTAACGATTGTTTGCAAATTTGGGTTGAGGCGGCGCTGTGGCTGAATACAAGGTTTAGCTTCTTCATTCAAAATAATCTTGTGAACACAAATCTCGTGGCTAATTCCTTTGATATCCGCCACCGCCCCATCCAAAAGCTTTCTTATGTTCTCTTAACATTCTTAGTAATTGATCCTCTTGTTCTTTTGTTAAGGTTGATGAAATGATAATAGGTAATGATTATCATTTTCAAGAAAAGCATATTTCAAATTCAAGAAGTGGTTTCAACTCCGCATTCCTTGGTGGATCTTCTACTCGATGGTTTTAAACTGGTCCTTCCATTTCCAATTTCAAATTTTGATGCCATGGATGTTTAACAAACCCTCCTTTATCTAAATAAAGGATTACTTTTCATTTCAAGATCATCTTCATCTTCTTTATAGATAGAAAATGCCAAACATTCTTCTAATGTATTTTCATAATCTTTAGATTTGGCATCCCACATAGTAGAATATTCATCTATAAAAGAACATGATTCAGTTCTTTGTATGGATGGTTTATAGCTTTGAAGATATTGAACTAAACTTTATCCTCATTAACTCTCAAGATTAGTTCACCTTTTGAACATCTATCAAAGTCCTTCCTCAGTAGCTAGAAATGGTCGACTAGAATAATTGGCGCCGAATATCCTTCTTCCATTTCCATTATTACAAAGTTCATCGGGAAGTAAAATTTATCAATTTTAACCAACACGCCCTCGATTATTCCCTTAGATGTTTAATTGATCTATCCGCCATCCAAGGGTCATTTCAAGATTCGTAAGCTCTCCTATTCCTAGTTTCTTATAATCCTCATAAGACATGAGATTGATACTTGCTCCTAGATCACACAATACTTTCTTAAACAGTAAATCCTCCAATTTCACACGGGATAGTGAAACTACCAGATCTTTAAGTTTAGAGGTAGTCGATGTCAAGTATTGCGTAACATTCTTCATTAAGGCATATATTCTCATATTCTTCTAATCGCTTTTTATTAGATAGATATCTTTAAGAAACTTTCCATAGGCAGTGCATGTTGACTAAAGCTTCTATAATGTGGATATTGACATGAATATGACGGTGTGTCAAGGAAACGAGCATATTTCTTATCGCTTTTATCTTTTAATTTGATCTTTCGTGGATAAGGCAAAGATTCTAGATTTATAGCCTTTGTTTCTCAAGTCATTTTCTTTTCCTTTCTCCTTGAATCTTTGAGCATTACTTGATCGCCAAGTTTCATTATCTTGAGATTTTTCCTTTAAAACATCCCCTCGTATCAACTTTATCCTTCTCGCCACTTTTAAATCTTCCTGCTTTTCTCCCCGATTTTCTCCGACATGTTCCTTAAATAGGGTTCTCGTGTCCTTATCCATAGGATCTTTCTGTAATTCTAGTGGACTTTTACCCATTTTTCACCTTCAATTTCAGTGTTCAACATTATTCTGCTTTTAAGAATTCTTCGATAATTTCTTCCTCTTCATCAAGAAATTCAAGTTCGCCTTTTCCTTTATGATATTACCATTTAAATCATTTTCTACCTCATTGTTTCCTCGCTTTCGCTTCTAGTATCTTCACAATATTTCCTACTTCTCGTAATCACAAAGATTTACCTCTCTCGGTTTCTTTCAAGATTACTTGGTAATCCTCCCGAGGTCTACCGTTGTTACGCTCTCCTTCTACTCAAATGATCTTCCATATTCCTTAACGATGCTTCTATAGTTCTCATTCTCGTATCATGTCCACCCATAGACGCTTTCAACATAGTCATATCCTGTGAGACTCGAACCTATGAAGTTATCATAGTTTCTATATTCTCGAGCTTGAGTAGATACTACACCCATCATATTTTCCATTAATTTATCCCATTTATCAACTCCTTCAAAGTTGGGTTGAACTTTGGGTGACTGGTATAGTTTGAGTAGTATGTTGTGGATAAGATTTGTAAACGATTGTAGGTTCCGATTTGATGTATTTCCTTGATGAACTTGATTACTATATGGATTCTTATAATCGAATCGATATGGCGGTTGTCCTGGCTTATTAGGGTTTTCGCACTATCTAAAAGTTGGGTGCTCTCTTCTAATAGCATTAAAGGAGTTTGAATACGCATTGTTCAAATTCCTATGTCGTTGTAAAAACTCACCTCTTCCTCGAGTATCCTTCCGGTTCTTCTATCCCTAATGACACATTATCATGACTTGAGTAGTCATTTGATATGATAGTTTCTCGGTTTTACAAATTCCTACTAGCCTCAGAAAGTTGTCAAATTTCCTACTCAAATTCTCCAAGTGTGCTAGAACTTCCATATTCGATGTGCATTCTCCTCGCAAATGCTACTTTCCCGGTGCTAGAACCGGTTTCCTACATTCTCGTTATTTTTGGAAATCTTTTCTATAGCATCGTAAACTATTTGGGCTTCACTCATCATTAATGAACCACCACATGCATGATCTACATCTCACACGTGAATCTTTCCTTAATTTACTTACGTAAAAGTTGGATTTGCATATCTAAGGAATAACCATGATCGACAAGATCTTAGCAACTTTTAAATCTCTCCCACGCATTCCTGCCGCTTCTTCGCATCCTTGTCTAAAGTTGGCAATTTCGACCTTTAATTCCAAATTTCTACCCGAGTAAAATATCGCTTTAAAACTCGGTTTGAATTTCCTCCCAACTAGTCAATGAATGATGTGGGAGTGACATAAACCAATCCCGTGCTCTTCCTTTTAAAGAAAAAGGAAACATAGACATCCTTGTTAATTCACGATGAGCACCTTGACTTTTGGTCAGATTGCACAATTCTTCTAAAAGATAGAGATGGTGATGTGGATCCTCATCATCCTCTCCTAGAAATTGGGCTCTTGCATCAATTAGACCAAAAAGATGAGATTTTATTTCAAAATTATTTGCTCCTTCATTGGGTAAACGAATTGGATTATTAGTCCTGTTTATTCTAAGGTCCGATCACAAATAGGTCTCTGATTTGGTGGGTTATTATTACGATTGTTCTGTTCCGATTTTGATTATTTCTATTCTCGTTATTTGGTATTGGTAGATCCTGATTAAGATTTTGGCCATGCCTCGAGCATGATCTAGCCTTGTTCAGTGTTTTCATCACTGCTTTACCATTTTCGTATTTTGATTTGATGATGATTCTCCGCCGATTTCCCGACTAGTATGACCTTGTTTTCTCTCTCTTCTAACCGCCTTCGTAAGTATCTATGTCAGCTTATAAGGAGTAAGTGGGCCTTACTTTTCCGGTCATCAACTAACGAAAACCGAAAATAGTTGAAATCGATAAAGTAAAGATTGGTAACTTACTTATTGTAAGTACCAACGAAAAGAAAAATAGAAATGGGTAAGAAGAGTGTTGACTTATCCTCGAGACTTTGAGTTAATATAAGTAGAAATCATTCAACACAATGAATTAGCATCGATCCTCGCAACGGCGCCAAAAAGTCGACGGACCTTTTCTATGCTATCAATTCTACCGCAAAGTACCGGGTCAAATTGTAGTGATAGAGTGATGAGTCGTGTCGATCCTCGTGGAAAACTTGGTAATTCACCGTGTGATTAAACACCAAGAAACTATTATTATCTCAATCTAAGTCGCAATTTTATCATCCAACCAAACTCTAAACTAACAAACAATAAATAAAAGCATAAAACTAAAACAGATATATATAAGTATAAAAATATATATATAATCATATATATATAGATATAAGTATATATAGGTACCAAAACAATATCTAAGGGAGGGAGATAGATATTATAATTATAGACTAGCCAAGAATATGTTATTGAATCATTATATCTTTTAGTGAAATTGATGTGCTCGATCTTTATTTTAAGTTAAATCAATTATACAAAACGGTGCACTCCTAAACTAAACAATTCATTCTCACACGAGCATCCTGAAATTGTCATATGTCCAATCATTTGTCCAAGGTCATCCTCAAGCACGGGTCACTCCCGCTTTGTCATTCGCCAATTTTAAGGTATGTCAATTAAACAAACGAATTAAACGTAATAATCTCTCGAGTACATATTTCAATAAGAGTTTGTTTCTCCCAAACAAATCTACCCCGGTTTAGAAATCGGATTCCGCTTGTCACGCTTTCACTCGCCAATTTTACCTCCGGTCTTTCTATTAACGAGTTCATAACCTAACTACGAGGCGCCAATTCATAATTAGATTATGAATTCTTTCATATCAAGTAGCTAATTCAATACTTAATATAGAAAGAGATTCATTATAACCGATTTTTATCCAATTTTAGTATAGTCATCATCCATTTCCTAAAAGATAATACTAATCCAATTTCATATCTTGGCTAGATACTAAGTTTAGCCTAACAACATAATAACTAAAATATAGATACTATAATTAATACATAAACATAAATACATTAGAAAAGTTACCAGGTTACAATTGAAGCATCTGAGTTGTATCATCCGAAATAGCAACTCCTTGACATCAATGAGCCTTGATACATCCTCTAAGCATTATAACGAGACTTTATACTACAAAGATTATTCCGGCAGAGTGCCGCTTATGCCTTTTATTTAACTAAAAACAACAAAACGAAACTATAGAGATATATAGAAGAGAGATATATGCATTGGTACACTTCAAAATGGTTGCACTTGAGGTCTATTTATAGGCCATATCACAAGGTCACGGCGCTGCCGACCACCACCGCGCGCGCCGGCTACACAAGATATATTCCTTTGTCGAGATTTGTGGGCCCATTTTCGTAGATTTTTCTCGCAATTTTCGCCTTCTCCGGCGCGCGGCCGGACATACAACATATCCGATGTTTGTAAAACCTATCTCGAGCTGTAGACCTCAGATTGACATGATTTGATATTCGTTGAAAGCTCTTTTGAAGGTCTACAACTTTCATCAAGGACTTTTTCTCTGAAAATGCCTCTAAGTTAGATCAAATGTCCGTTGAAGATGAATCACGGTAGAAACACTAAGACAGCTTGATCTGCTCAAAGTTGTTAGATTTTGGCATAATCTTTATCCCACAAAACTCATGATTTATGCTTCAAAGTATGTCATATTTTGGAATCTCGGTACACATTTGATTCTCGCAACAAACTCAACGAAACACCAAACGTAAATCGACAAAAACCATCATTTTTATCGTTTTTATAACTTATGCATCTAATTATAACTAACTATGATTTTTATAAGTTTTTAATGCATTTATATGAAATTATACTAAAATATCATAAATATAATAATAAAAAGTCTTATAATTTGATCATATATTTTTCATACATCACACAACCTCCGTAAAGTTTTGTAGACCAAACTTTTTTAGTTCATAGACGAACTCAAAACCGAGCTCCACAGGTCGGACTCGTCATAAAATCAATCCGTAGGACGGATTGTCGCAAACTTTATGAAGTAAACTTCCTAAGTCCCCAAAGGACCCGAGCTGAGCTACGCAGTCGGGCTCGTAAAAATACAACGGGCATAAATGAAATGGTTCAAAAACTTAAGAAGCATTAAGGGTGAGAAGTACGCCCAAACTCTGTAGTAGAGTAAGATTCTTCATAAAAGCATTGACCTAGGCAGCTCGGCAGAGCCATTAAAGTAGAAACAAGCAACAGCGCAGAAGTCACTAAAGAAGGAATTGCGTGTGGCGTTCTCGAAAACTGCTCCACTTCGAAAGACGTGGGCACGAATGACGAATACATAACAAGAATTATGCCACTGGCGAGAAGACCATTGTAAAATTCTACAAGTCTAAATGACAGTGGCCGAACAACACCTCTAGCAGATCCAACCTCACAACGAGTAGTTCAGCCAGAACCGGGGGGCTTATGATGAGGGTCGAAGTGAGCCTCGCCATGTGGTATCTCTTAATTAATCAAACAATAAATGAAGACATAAAAACTATAACATTAAAGGCCAGGAGCCCCACTTCACGCCTAAGGACAAATCCGTACCTCAGGTGGGAGATCGGTCCCATTCCCCCGACCACCGCATGTCGGCTAGGTGACAACGGGCCTAGGCCGGTCTGATTAGGGCCGAGTCGGTGCAGGAGGCTCGACGCAGTCGGCCGAGTCTCCTTTATATGATAATTGGCCCATGTGCTTATGAGATAATTATGGGAAGATCCTAAGGATCCTTTAGCCATTAAGACTCTGATTTTGATATTTAATATATCCATAATTAAACCTAAATTATGGGGATTTACTCATGATTATCCTTAGGAAATAAGAATACAAATCCTTGTAGAACAAGGATTGGGGTGAGATGTCCCCTATATAAACAACCCCTAAGGAACTACAGAGACTTGATTCCTGAAAGATAACATGATACGAAGGCAACTTGAGAGAAATAACTCTCAACCTCAGTCTAAAATCACCCAAAAAGACCATCCTCATTCATATTACCCTCGATTAAACGACCCGGATAACTATTAGACGAAATTCAGCATCATCAGAAGTCAATCAAGCTAGGAATCGAATACAATTCCAAATAACGGAGCGGCTATAACATTGTGACGGGTGGGGCGGCCGACCCCATAAAAAATAAAATTAGCTATAATTAGTGAAGAATATTTTCATAATCACACACACACACACACAAACACACACACACATATATATATATATATATATATATATATATATATATATATGTGAAATTTAGTGTAATATTCCGATTTTCGGGAAAAGGCAGACATGTCATTTTGCGAAAATGAAATATTGGGTTCAGTTCCTTTTATTAGAAGTTTAATAATTTGGGTATTTATGTATATATTTTTGAGATATATATATGTAAATATTTAAGGAAGAAAATCTAGTTTAATAAGGGTGATTAAGGAAAATCAATGCAATTAGGTAATTTTGGGATTTTTCCTATTTAAGGGAAAATCAACCTAATCAGCCCCTTAAAGTTTTAATCAGATTTTCCACCTCCAAATTTACTCTCTGCGTGTGTGAGAAAGGGAATAGGGCTGAGGCAATTTTCATCGGTTGTTAATTCAATCCTTGACGGTTTTCAGATCAGAGTCGAGCACTGGATTCGTTGTGAAGAGAGCAACGTTGTGACATCAAAAAGTTGAAGCCTTGATAAGGTATGATTAAACCCTAGCTTTGTTCATCTTTGAGTTTGATGGATTCAAACTCATCAATTCGTAGTTTTTTCATTTAGAAGCATGTGATTTAATCTAATCTAAGTTTGGATTTATCACACATGTTTTCTGCAGAAAATGGACGGTTTTAGCTGCTGTTTTATGAGTTTGGACTTGGATTTGGCTGCTAAAAAGGTAAGAGGTTCTTCCTACAATTCCAATTATTGTTATTGAGGTTTAGATCAAGATTTTTTATGCGTAGATGCAAGAAAGTTGTGCTTTTATGTTGATCAAAGGATCATAGACGTTTAGATATGTTTTCTACGTTTTACTGTACTGAAAACGCGGTTAATTAGGTTAGAAAAGATTCAGAAATCGAGTTGTGAAGATTTTAGCATTTTGGGGAAAACCCAGTCGGACGGGCATCTGCATTAGGCAGACGGGCGTCCGAGACCCTAGTAACTCAAACGGGCATCTGCATTAGGCAGACGGGCGTTTGAGGTCAGACTTTTGATTCAGGATATAGCTGTTTTTGACAGACGGGCATCTGAGGTTAGTGGACGGGCGTTTGGTTACGGACGGGCGTCCATAGGGTTTCAAACGGGCGCCTGGCCTGTTTTACCTTGTTTTCACTATTCTAGCATCTTAGGTTGGTTTTTGGCTTAATAATCGTGTTTCCTTGTGCTTTTAAACCCTTAATCCTGATATGTTAACATTAATTAAATATGAGCAAGCCCCGATTGAGTTTCTGATTCGTTCAGTTAAAACACCGAATGTACTCATAAAGGGAGTTGAAGTTTGGATCCGTCGGAAGGGCATGAAAGGGCTTATGCTTTGATGAACTAGGGTTCATCAATGTCTGTGTATTTGATAGGATGTGATGTCTAGTCGTCTAAGTGAGGGAGTAGAGTTGATAAGGTGAGTATTATTCTGAAACCACTTAGGTGATTAGTTAATTCACACTAATAATTACATAAGTGTAGTAAAAGCTAAAACGTCATCTATTCTTGGTTAGGCACTGATTCAAATCGGCGATGTGATACGTTCATAAAAGGTGGACAACGCTACTGGCACAAAAGGCTGAATGGTAGTGGAGGAAATCCATCAGACGTATATGCATACCGGGGAGATCCCGGGACTACCGGTGCTAATCACCGTAGTTGGCAAGTATATCTCGTGGTGGAATTTTCACCATGCATTGTGTCCTTGAGTAGTGATGTAACAAAGATAAGCTAAGCTAGAAACGTATAGTCATGATTTGTCGATGGGCAGGGAATGAACCCTAGATCGAGTCGGTCTCACTAAGATAGCATATTTAATAATAACCTTAATTAAATTGTAGCTTCTACTTCTTACTTTGTACAAATGTACTTACCTCAAATGCATGTTTATTTATGTGTTTGGGGGAGAGAAGATGAACATGTAAACTCGGAGTACGAGGAGGACTTTGACGACGACGTTTGAGGACGCCGGACTTGAAGACCTTGATTATTTACTTACATTTATTTCCTAGACTTGATTTATCATTGGAACCTTGTAGGTTACTTTTAGTTTTGAGATTCGTACTTTTGGAATCGTTTGGTTTTCCTATGTAATAAGTATTACATTTTTCTCTCATTAGTTATTTCTATTCTTGGATATTTGGAAAAAAAATTATTACCCGAGTCTTTTTGCTTCCGTTTGCTTTTATTTGATACGACGTAGTAGAGGCTTACGTGTAATATTATTTATTTAATATTATGCGTGCCGAACGTTTCGATTTCCGGATAAGGACTCGGTGTCCGGGAACGGGGCGTTACAGTTGGTATCAGAGAAAAGCGTCTTTTAGGCTTCCCTTCTTTTAAGTTAAGTTTCCTTTAGATCAGTTAGTAACGTTCTAGTTTTTTTATCATCGAGGATGGTGTTCACGAATGGGCGGAGTGCGGAAGCATCAGGAGTTCGACGAGAGAGTCCTACACCAGTTGTTAGAGGCGGCTTTGTGAGGCAGAATCCTTCACCACATCCGAGCCCAACTCCACCCCCTCATACTGCAACCCATACACCAAGGTCTCAGCAGGGCTTGTCACCGCAACCTCATCAGGAGCAACGCCCACAATGGCATGTGAGAATTTCGGTTCAGTTTTCATTGATAAGTGATGTTCCAGCGGGTTTAGTACCGCCACCAGTGAGCTACCCTCCACCGAGGTATAACTACATCTTTGGAGAACCAGAAGAATCACCTATACGAGTCACTGTAGTGGGAGACATTCCACCATTCTACGTACCCCCAGCAACTAGTATTTATCCACCTCCAATGAGTGTTTACCCTCCACCGGTGAGCCACCCCTCGCCACCAGTTTTCCATCATCAGCAGCATCAGACCTTTTACCCTCCTCCAGTGGGTCACACTCCTCGACCTACTGTACCACCTTCACCCTGTTTTGACCATCAACAAGGCTTTTGTTACCCACCCTACGGTTTCCAAAAACACCAGTACCAGCAGCAAGAGATACCTTTTGGATACCCTCCAGTCTATCCGCAAGCCCCACCAGTTAGGCCGGTTTTCGAGCAAGCACCACCAATTGACTGGTATACGAGGTTGAGAAGAAACAGAGTTCAAGACTTCTTTGGGAATGTGGAACATTCCAAGGCTGAAGAATGGTTAAGAGGCTTTGAGAAAGCTTGCAGGAACATACATGTTCCTGAATCTGAGAAGGCACAGTTAGCTGTTAGTTTCCTTTTAGGTGCAGCTGAAGCTTGGGTTGATGCTATACAAAGTAGCAATGGGAAAGTGACAGCCTGGGAAATCTTTAAGTCCATGTTTTATAGTGAGTATTTTCCAGAAACAGTGCAGACGGACATGGCAAGTTAGTTTCTAAAACTTAAGCAAGGTAATTACATGACGGTATCACAGTACACCAACAAGTTTAACGAGTTTGGGAGATTCTACCCTGAGCTGATGAAAGAAGAAGGAAGAAAGATGGCTCTGTACAAGGAAGTTTTAGCCTATCAGATACAGTCTGGTATGCTAGGTTTCACAGCTAAGAATATGGTTGAATTGTTGAATAAGGCCTTGGAGGTTGAGACCTTCAGGAAGAAGGCCACAGTGGTTATTGGGAACAAGAGGAATTTTGGCATGAGTCAAGGTAATAGCCGGGGAGCGCCACAACAGAATTTTAAGAAGACAATAGCCCCTGCAGCGAATAAACCTCCAACCGGAGCACCACATTGCCCTAAATGAAACAGGAACCACTCGGGTGAATGTAAGGCTAGTTCAAGCGGTTGTTACTACTGCGGAGATTTAGGGCACTTTGCCAAGATGTGTCCAACCAAGGGGAGTTCGAATATTCCGAGACAAGGAAATGGGAAGGGCGGCCCAAGTCGCCCAGTTCGAGTGTTTGCAGTGGATGCTGAGATGGCTGAACCAGATGACAATGTTATTTCAGGTACCTTTGGTTTATTGTAATTTATTTGAGTACTTTTATAGCACGATTTAAATCATGTTGTATTTGTGTTTAAATAAATGAATTCACGTTCTAGGTACAATAATGTTAGATAACTTAGTGGTCACGACATTGTTTGATACGGGAGCGTCTAACACTTTTGTGTCAACTAAGGTAGCTAAGAAGCTTAACTTACCAATGGAACCTTTAAGAAACACTTTGGAGATAACAACACTATTAGGGAAAGTGACTAAGGTAACCAAGTTGATGCCGCAAGTAGATGTTCGAGTTGGAACGTATCGTTGCATGAGTGACTTTACGGTTTTGGACTTTTCGGATTTTGATGTGATTCTTGGAATAGATTGGCTATCCGAGAATTTTGTCCATTTGGATTGTAGAGAAAAGAGAGTGACCTTTAAGATACCGGGAAAATCCGATAAGACTTATCAGGGAAATGTTTATAAGCCCAGTAAGAAGCGTCACCCTATAATTTCAGCGGTTAAGGCTATAAGAGCTTGTCAGAAAGGTTGTTAAGGCTACTTGTTGTACGCAGTGGATGTGGAACAAGTGAAGCCTAAGTTAGAGGAAACCCCTGTAGTGAATGAGTATCCGGAAGTGTTTCCAGAAGAGTTGCCGGGAAACATGCCGGATAGAGAGATTGAATTTGAGATCAAGTTGATACCAGGAGCGGCACCAGTTGCTAAGGCACCCTATAGAATGGCACCGGCTGAATTAAAGGAGTTGAAAGCACAGCTTAAGGATATGCTTGATAGGAATATAATTTAGCCTAGTACTTCACCTTGGGGAGCCCCAGTGTTGTTTGTTAAGAAGAAAGATGGTAGCGTGAGGATGTGCATAGATTACAGAGCGCTGAACAATCTTACCATGAAGAACAAGTACCCTTTGCCGAGGATTGATGATTTGTTTAACCAGTTGCAATGCAAGAGAGTGTTTTCAAAGATCGACCTTAGGTCGGGTTATCATCAGTTGAAGATCAAGGTAGCAGATATACGAAGATGGCTTTGATGCAGGTATGGACATTATGAGTTCTTAGTCATGCCTTTGGGACTCACTAATGCTCCATCTGCATTTATGGATTTAATGCAGCGTGTTTTCATGCCATACTTGGATAAGTTTGTGATTGTGTTCATAGACGATATCATGGTGTACTCTAAGGATGAGAAAGAACATGAAGAACACTTAAGGATAGCGTTGGATACCTTGAAGTGAAACCAGTTGTATGCTAAGTTCTCAAAGTTTGACTTTTGGTTAGATCAAGTGAGTTTCTTGGGTCATGTCATTTCTGGAGATGGCATTAAGGTTGATCCATAAAGATTGAAGCGAGTTGAGAAGTGGTCGGACCGACTCTTGTTTTAGAGGTTAGAAGTTTTCTCGGTTTGGCTGGCGACTATAGGAAGTTTGTACAAGACTTCTCAAAGATAGCTACACCACTTACCCAGCTCACTCAAAAGGATGTGAAGTTCGAGTGGACTAGTGAGTGTGAAGATGGTTTTCAGACGTTGAAAAAGAGGTTGACTCTGACCCAGATTTTGGCGGTTCGGAGATCTTTGATAATTATAACGTTTACGGATGCTTGGGACAAGGTTTGGGTTGTGTATTGATGCGAGGAGGAAGGTAATTGCTTATGCATCCGAGGCAGTTGAAGATGCATGAGAAGAATTACCCAACCCACGACTTGGAGTTAGCGGCCGATTGTGTTTGCCTTGAAGATTTGGAGGCACTACTTGTATGGAGTTAAGGCCAGGATCTTCACCGATCACAAGAGCTTGAAGTATTTCTTTACCCAAGAGAATCTGAATATGAGACAAAGGAGATGGTTAGAGTTTGTTAAGGATTATGACTTGGAGATTCGGTACCATCCGGTAAAAGCGAATGTAGTGGCCGGCGCTTTGAGCGAGAAAACCGGTGTTCGCGATTTCAAGTGTTGAAGATGTTGCGAAAAAGGTTAGATGGGTTGAGAATCCAAAGCTTTGATCAGATTGAAGACCGGCAGATTTGTGGCACCATTGTTAGCAAGGTCGGAGTTGATGGGCGATATTCGGGAGAAGCAAGATGAAGACCGGTTTTGGTTGACTTGAAGCGAGTTGCAAGGGAAAAGCCCACAGTGGGTTACGTGTTAGACAAGAATGGAAATCTTTGGTACCAGGATCGTTTGTGTGTGCCTAATGTTGGTGATTTAAGACGGAGATTCATGGAAGAGGCACATAGGATTGCTTTTGCGATTCATCCGGGAGCTACTAAAATGTCAGAGACTTGAAGGAAAGGTTTTGGTGGCCCTCGATGAAACTGGAGATAGCCAAGTTCGTTGCAGAGTGTGATACTTGCCAGAAGGTTAAAGCAGAACATAGAAGACCAGGAGGAATGCTTAAGCCTTTGGATATCCAGGAATGGAAATGGGATAAGATCACAAAGGATTTTATCACCGGTTTACCTAAGACGAGAGGCGGAAGTGATGCGGTGGGGGTGATCGTGGACCGATTGACCAAATCTGCTCATTTCTTACCGTATAAGGTTGATATGCCCTTGAAGAAGATGACGACACTATACTTGGATAATATAGTGAAGTTACACGGAGTACCTATCTCGATAGTCTCGGATCGTGATCCGAGGTTCGTCAGTCGCTTTTGGAAGAGTTTACAAGCAGCTTTCGGGACAAAGTTGGATTTGGGTACGGTCTTTCATCCTCAGAT
Organism: Gentiana macrophylla; assembly: GCA_026214975.1. Taxonomy (NCBI): domain Eukaryota; kingdom Viridiplantae; phylum Streptophyta; class Magnoliopsida; order Gentianales; family Gentianaceae; genus Gentiana; species Gentiana macrophylla. The sequence goes on from CM047814.1 coordinate 78,685,139, forward strand.
AGATGGACAATCTGAGAGAACTATCCAAACACTAGAAGATATGTTGAGAGCTTGTGTTTTGGAAGTAGGCGGATCATGGGATGATTACCTACCGGTAGCGGAGTTTTCCTATAACAACAATTATCATGCAAGTGTAGGCATGCCACCGTTTGAAGCGTTGTATGGAAGAAGATGTAGAACGCCGCTGTTTTGGGATGAAGTCGGGGAAAGACAAATCACCGGGCCGGAATTGGATGAGCAAGCTAAAGAAAGAGTTCAGTTGGTTAAGAAGAATCTGAAGGCGGCTCAAGATAGGCAGAAAAGCTGGGCAGATGTTAGAAGGAGACCTCTTGAGTTTGAAGTTTGTGAAAGAGTTTACCTACGAGCTTCACCAATGAAGGGAGTGAAACGTTTTGGACAAAAGAGAAAGCTAAGCCCTAGGTACGTTGGACTTTGTGAGATTCTGGAAAGAGTTGGACCGTTGGCTTACAAGCTTAAGTTACGGAATCCATGTCAAGAGTCCACAATGTGTTTCACGTATCGATGTTGAAGAAGTGTTTGACCAAGGCGGATGTTGAGACTCTGTTGATCCGGAGATTCTTCAAGACAATATTTAGTATGATGAGGCAATCGTCGAGTTTTGGGCGAGGAAAGAAAAGATGATTAAGAGGCGGTTGATTCCTTTGGTTTTGGTGCAATGGAGCAATCATTCACCGGATGAAGCTACCTGGGAAGTTGAGGGCGATATGATCAGCTAGTTCCCAGATTTTATGGACTTACCAGGTATGTTCTAAGTTTTGAGGACGAAACTCCTTTAAGGGAGGAAGAATGTGATATTCCAATTTTCGGGAAAGAGCAGACGTGTCATTTTGCGAAAACGAAATATTGGGTTCGGTTCCTTTTATTAGGAGTTTAATAATTTGGGTATTTATGCATATATTTTCGAGATATATATATGTAAATATTTAAGGAAGAAAATCTGGTTTAATAAGGGTGATTAAGGAAAATCAGTGCAATTAGGTAATTTTGGGATTTTTCCTATTTAAGGGAACATCAACCTAATCAGCCCCTTAAAGTTTTAATCAGATTTTCCACCTCCAAATTTACTCTCTGCGTGTGTGAGCAAGGGAATAGGGCTGAGGGAATTTTCATCAGTTGTTAATTCAATCCTTGACGGTTTTCAGATCAGAGTCGAGCACCGGATTCGTTGTGAAGAGAGCAACGTTGAAGCCTTGATAAGGTATGATTAAACCCTAGATTTGTTCATCTTCGAGTTTGATGGATTCAAACTCATCAATTAAATAGTTTTGTCGTTTAGAAGCGTGTGATTGAATCTAATCTAAGTTTGGATTTATCACATGTGTTTTCTGAAAAGGGGGACGGTATTTCTTTGTTTGTATTCTTAATTTGGACTTGGATTTGGCTGCTAAAAATGTAAGAGGTCCTTCCTACAATTCCAATTATTGTTATTGAGTTTTAGATCAAGATTTTTGATGCGTAGATGCAAGAAAGTTATGCTTTTTCGTTGATCAAAGGATCATAGACGTTTAGCTATGTTTTCTACGTTTTACTGTGCTGAAAACGAGGTTAATTAGGTTAGAAATGATTCAGAAATCGAGTTGTGAAGATTTTAGCATTTTGGGGAAAACCCAGTCGGACAGGCATCTGCATTAGGCAGACGGGCGTCCGAGACCCTAGTAACTCAAACGGGCGTCTGCAATAGGCAGACGGGCATTTGTGGTCAGACTTTTGATTCAGGATATAGCTGTTTTTGACGGACGGGCGTCTGAGGTTAGTGGACGGGCGTCCATAGGGTTTCAACAGGCGTCTGTCCTGTTTTACCTTGTTTTCACTATTCTAGCATCTTAGGTTGGTTTTTGGCTTCATAATCGTGTTTTTACTGTTTTAAACCCTTAATCCTGATATGTTAACATTAATTAAATATTAGCAAGCCCCGATTGAGTTTCTGATTCGTTCAGTTAAAACACCGAATGTACTCTTAAAGGGAGTTGAAGTTCGGATCCGTCGGAAGGGCATGAAAGGGCTTGTGCTTTGATGAACTAGGGTTCATAAATGTTTGTGTAATTGATAGGATGTGATGTCTAGTCGTCTAAGTGAGGGAGTAGAGTTGATAAGGTGAGTATTATTCTAAAACCACTTAGGTGATTAGTTAATTCACACTAATAATTACATAAGTGTAGTAAAAGCTAAAGCGTCATCTATTCTTGGTTGAGGCCTTGATTCAAATCGGCGATGTGATACGTTCATAAAAGGTGGACAACGCTACTGGCTCAAAAGGCTGAAGGGTAGTGGAGGAAATCCATCGGACGTATATGCATACCGGGGAGATCCCGGGACTACCGGTGCTAATCACCATAGTTGGCAAGTATATCTCGTGGTGGAATTTTCACCATGCATTGTTTCCTTGAGTAGTGATGTAACAAAGATAAGCTAAGCTAGAAACGTATAGTCATGACTTGTCGATGGGCAGGGAATGAACCCTAGATCGAGTCGGTCTCACTAAGATAGCATCTTTAATAATAACCTTAATTAAATTGTAGCTTCTACTTCTTACTTTGTACAAATGTACTTACCTCAAATGCATGTTTATTTATGTGTTTGGGGAGAGAAAACGAGCAGATAAACTTCGAGTCTGAGGAGGACTTTGATGATGACGTTTGAGGATGCGGACTTGAAGACCTTGATTATTTACTTACATTTATTTCCTAGACTTGATTTATCATTGGAACCTTGTAGGTTACTTTTAGTTTTGAGATTCGTACTTTTGGATTCGTTTGGTTTTCCGATGTAATAAGTATTACATTTTTCTCTCTTTAGTTATTTCTATTCTTGGATATTTGGAAAAAAAAATTATTACCCGAGTCTTTTTGCTTCCGTTTGCTTTTATTTGATACGACGTAGTAGAGGCTTACGTGTAATATTACTTATTTAATATTATGCGTGGCGAACGTTTCGATTTCCGGATAAAGACTCGGTGTCCGGGAACGAGGCGTTACATTTAGCCCCTAATTTTAAGTATTGACCCCAGTACTTTATGTTTTTAACCATAATTCATTGTATAAAATTGAATGTACAAACATGTGCTAAAGAAAAAAAAAATTGACAAATTTCTAGCTCTCATATAAAAAAAAAATTAAATCCCTATCTAATGGTACAGACCATTATACTTTCGGAATAGAATCAGAGTTCGATTCTCATTATCGCCCCCAATATCGAATGAAAAAGAATTCTGTCAAGTTACGCACTGTGCTCCTATTGTCGCAAGGAAATTTCAAAAGCCTACGCATTTGACTATGAATTCGTCAATTCTTATCATTTTAATCATGATTCATTGTTGTGAGTTCATCCATTCAAATAAGACCATTAAATCCTCAATAATTAAAAAGACGATTACATGTTTAGTAAGATAAATGTAACTTTTATGTTGTGGTTAAAAATCAGTGACTTTACTCGGTTGAAACATAAATAATATCAAATAATATAAATATTTCAATCAGCTTAATTTGTTTTTAAAAGATGATGTAATTCAAGATGATATCAAACTAAAGAACACAGTGATAGGATAAAATCATTCTACAAACATTGTCTTTTCAGAAAAAAAATATAAGTGTCGGGTATTTTCAAACTGTAGGTTCCCCCACACTTCTGTAGTTGTGTTGAAACATATAGATGTCAATTATATATATTTCTGTCTATTTAAAAAAGATGGTAATTCAACATACTCGAGTATTAGATAAATTTTTGAGATATTTTTCATTTCATTAAGAGAGAAATGAATTTTTTTTTTATTATAGTATATTTTGATTATAGTACGTTTTTTTAATCTAAATGAAATGCATAAAATATTCGAAATAGTATATTTTGATTATAAATTTTATGTGACGGCCGGGTTTCAAGTAGTCGAATGTGTTGTCATTCTACATTTTACTTATTTTTTGTTTTTCTTTTCATGTGTGTGACAGTTTGTGAATGTAATAAAATATTTTATGTATTTGTCATGTTTTATATTATTCATTCGTTTACATTTCTTTTCATGTGTGTGACAGTGTGTGAATGTAATAAAATATTTTATGTATTTGTCATGTTTTATATTATTCATTCGTTTCAAAATGTAAGTTCATTTTGGTTTTTCACACAAAGTAAAAAATTTGGTTAAATTGGCTTTGTGTCATTAGTTTTGATAAAAAAAAAAGTCTAAAATAACATTTGATTGTTATTAATGCAAAGTAGTGAAAAATTTGTAGGTAGATAATAAATGAGGGGTAAAAGAAGGAAAATATAATAAATTCTTCATTGGTTATCTTCATGGACTTATATTATGGGACAAAACTAAAAAAACTAAATATACTTACATTTTGGGATGGAGGTAGTATTTGTATTTAGTGTTATTGGTAGAATTACGGGTATGATTACATAAGCGCTGAGGTATACCCTATGACCAACAAAGTATCGGTCTAATAGTGAACACAAGGTTATAAGCCAGCCCTGACCAGGATTCGAGTCTCACTTAAAACGAAAAATGGTGAGTGTGTATATCTTTCGTTTTCGTAAAATAAAAAAAAAAATTATATATATAAAAAGGTATACCCTAGGACTAATCAAATAACCTTTTCAAATTTTGTTTCTAATTCTCTTCAGTATCTACTTCTCATGCAGTGGGCCAAATATATGCAAGTGTGCAACATGCATGGCCTTCTTAATTTGAATATTCGAATAGTGGAAAAATCAACAAAATGTATCCATTATTATATAATAATATTATTGATTGGTCGTTTATTTATAACAATTGATTTTATTAATAGAAAGTAAGTATTTGGGAAAATCTAGTAAATATTTTCCGAAGATTTTGTCTGTTACATTGGCTGGCAACATATACACACAGCAAATACCATAAAGCACACTTGGCACGCTTCTACATTGCCAAGTGTACCAATAACTAAGCGACACAAAAACATAATTAATATATCTATTTCTTAACATCCACCTCAAGCTAAATATGGAAACAACAAACACATTAAGCTTGGTTATGAACTCCATAAGTTGAGGTCCGAGTAGAGCATTTGTCAAAGAGTCTGTTATCTGCATAGATTATGGCACAAACCGGATTGCAAGCTGCTTGTTCAACTTGATCTCTAACATAATGAATATCAACCTCTATATGTTTGGTCCTTGCATGGTAGACTGTAATATGGGCAAGAAAAGTAGCACTTAAGTTATCACACTAAGCCACAGGTACGGCAGGTAGTACTATCCTCATTTCTAGTAGAAGCTGTTTGATCCAAAATATTTCTGAGGAGAGGTTAGCTAGGGACCTGTATTCAGATTCTGCGCTTGACCTGGAGACTACACTTTGCTTTTTAGAGCTCCAGGAGACTAGGGAATTCCCTATGTAAACACAATAACCAGCAAAAGATTTCCTGTCTGGGATAACATGCCCAATCAACAACACAAAAACCAGTCAGATTGAGTGAACCATTGGAACTGAAGAATAATCCATAGTGTAAGGTGCCTTTTACATATCTCAGTAATCTTTTTAATGCTTGCCAATGTACCTGAGTAGGACTTCGCATATATTGGCTGAGATAGTTCACTGAATAAGCCAAATCTGGCCTGGTATTAGTCAGATATTGAAGTCCTCCTATTGCACTTCAGTAAATAGTGGGATGATGCATAGGCTCCCCCTGATTTGGTAACAGATGTTGTCCTAGCACCATTGGAGTAGTGCAGGGTTTGAGATGATCCAACTGCAGCCTCTTTAGCAATTAAGATGCATAGTGCCTATGTGTCAAATATAGGCCTTCTGAAGTCTGTAACTTGCACACATAGTGAGGCTTGATTTCATCTACAAAGCCCTCTGGTTGTTCCATATATACATCCTTTATTAGTGGCCTATTAAGAAAGGCATTATTTGTATCAACCTAAAGTATATGCCAATTTAGATTAACAGCTAGATTCAAGACAACTGTGATTGTAGATGCTTTTGCTACAGGACTGAAAGTCTCCGTAAAATTCACTTCATAAGTTTGGTGGAAACCCCTTGCCACTAGCCTGGTCTTGTGTTTAAGTATTGTCCTATCTGGCTTCAGTTTGAGTTTAAAAACCCATCAACAACCAACGAGTTTTGTGCACGGAAGGAGAACACGAGTCCATGTTCCATTCTTTTTCAAGGCACCAAACTCGGTGATCATAGCGACCTTCCATTCTATGCGGCTCATAGCTTACGAGACTTTAGTTGGTTCGAAGGTGATCGAGAACGCAGCAGTGGATAGAATTTGAGTGAGTAGGTTTTAGGTTTGAAGATCCAACTTTTGGAGCGGGTTTTCATAGGATAGCCTTTGATAGAAGGTATTTGTATGGTTTGATCTTGTGTGTTGGATGTTGGTGGAAACAAATCAGTAGGATTTGGGCAAGAGGAATTGTTATGTGTGGATGAAAATGATTCAGGTGTAAATTTTGTAAGGAATAGGACTGTTGTGGAAGGAAACGGAATTCTGGTTGGACTTTCCTCTGAATAATAAGGTGAGGATATTGTTTGATTTGTAGAATTAGGAGATGAGGTGATATGATCCATAAACGAATCAGATCTGGATTTTCCCAAGGACCTACTAATGATATCAATGAAGAACGAGCACCTCGACCTTTGGTTAACCCGTAACCAAAAACCGCGGTATAACCTAAACCCTTAGATAATCCGTATCTAAGAACCTATGTGTGTGGACACCCATAAGGTACGCTCGCGACCTTGATAAGTCCGGTTGGAATCCTCCACGTGAGAAAACTCACCAAAGCTTAATCGCTTTACATAAAATATATATCACTCAAAATTATTCAACTGATTGTAAAAGTTACAAATGATGCTTTTATTGGCTAGAATAAAAGACATAAACTACTCCCAATGCGATGTGGTAAAAATTTATTTAATAGAAATAAAAAACAAAATAAAAGAAATAAATAATAATAAAATTTTAAGGAAATCTGTCAAACTTGCAATGTGGGATAAAATGCCGGCTTCTTCCACTCTCCTTCTTTTTCCTTTGAAAACCACCATGAATCTTGCCCGGGATCACATTAGTCCCTCCCGGTTCGGAAACGATTCGACCTCGAATCCGAACATCAACATCTCGAACAATGCTCGGTGTAATGGATATGCTCTCCAACTTGGCTCCAACTTTAACAATGTGAAATGGTGGATCTTTATGTACCTGCAATAAAGAAAAAGAAGAACCCGAATGAACAACCAATGAAGTTAAACACGTCTTATTTTATCCACCATGCACCACAGAATTTGCACCCATTGTTTGCTTTTTAACCTCCTGACTTTGAGAAAATTTAAGTTGCTCCGCATGTGCTTCTTGGGGTGATAATGAAACCAAAGTAACCTTCTTGCCCCGGTGATGTAATGCGTGCGTGTTTAAGAACCCATTATAGTCAACACGCCGATCAAATTGCCAAGGCCTACCAAGAATAACATGTGCAATATAAATAGGCACTACATCGCACATAATCGTATCCTCATACTTCCAAACTTTAAAAGTGATCATCGCTTGCTTTGTAACTCGAACTTCCCCACAGTCATTCATCCATTGTAGCTTGTATGGTTGGGGATGTTTAGTAGTCTTAATGCTCATCTCTTCGACCAATTTTTTGCTAAACACATTGGTGCAACTACCCGAATCGATGATCAAACGCACAACTTATCCCCTATAATGCAACGTGTTTGAAAAATGTTGCCACGGTGCACACTAGGATCTACTTTGACTTGGTCATCCATAACTTTCTTACTCACACAAAGAAATCCTTCAGGTCCAAGCTCTGGTGGGCTTATCTCCTCGTAATCACTCCCATTTTTCCTCTTCAAATTGTGACATGTATTCTTTCTCACCATGATTTTCTCCCACAACAACAATTACTCACTTATTCACATAATCACTTGCCTTATGCCAAATACCTTTACACTTGTACATCTAAGATCCTGAGTGTGTTGATGTGGTGTGGCTTGAGCTTTACCATTGTTGTTTTCTTAGCTTTGTAAACCTCATTGGAAGACAAATGGTTTGTCATCGGTGGGCTATAATGTGAGCCATCATCTCTGGGTTGAAAAGAATGATAATAATAGGAATTACCTGAACTTCGTTTCTTCAAATGCTTTTCTATCAAAATGGCCGCATGAACCATATATCCTCTAAAGTATCACAATCCTTCATTTCAACCGGATGTGCAATCTCAGGCCTCAACCCATTCAAAATCTATCTATGGTGGCCACAGGATCCTCTTCTGTACCTGTGCGAACCAAAGTCAACTCCATCTCTTGATAGTAATCCTCCACGGACTGATTACCATGTGTAAGTGTTTGCAATTTCCGGTATTGTTCACGGTAATATGAATCTGGTACAAACCTTCACTTCATTTCCTGCTTAAGTTCATTCCATGTCTTTACAAGGTCATCCATTTCCTTACGCCTACTAACAATCAGCTGTTCCTGTTGAAAGTAATGCCCAAAAGACAATTTATGTAACTGTTTTTATAATTAATAAATGATAGATTTATTCTCATCTTATCATTTGCTTCGTGCTTATATGTAATACACCGCTGAAAACCTCAAGTTGTATTATATGTAGCCATATAACTTAGTGTGTGTCACACGTGAGGATTAAGTTTATGGTGATACACTTGAACTATTAGTCTGTGGTGAACTTAATCAAAGTATGGGATCTATTGACTAAACCACCATTAATGCGCCCAGAACACTTTAAGGTGTGACCGTCTTATCCGGACCGTCGATATTGGTTTTCTAAGTGGATCATTTATATATGATGTAGTCATATAGGACTGGACCGATTTAATCTGCATTTCTCATATAAATCCGTGATTGAGAAATCTTATTAAATCACAAGATGATCATATATGGATTAACCTTAATCCTGAAGTGATTGAATACTCGTACTTGTTTCAAGATAGGGTTTGATGTGTTCGTTAAGGATTGCTAAGAGGCGGGGTCCGAATCACTTTCACGTTGGCACTATTCTGGAATGAGTGAGGAGTGTGTGTCTAACAGATATGGATTCCATTCCTTCCTGCGGGAAGTAGAATGACAATCCCATTATTTATTAATCCAAGAAACTGATCGATCGCCCGATTTCCTATTGGTTATGAACAAATTAATCACTAGTGGGTTAATGGTAAATAAGGATAAGATGTAGTGAAGAAGGTTTACGGAAATATTCCCGCATCGTTACGGATAGTCTATGGAGGGTTAGTCTGTATGTAATGATTATATCAATGGACACTTATTGACTCGACGCTTTGAGAATAAGTTACATCTATAATTGATAGAATTCAGTTTCGGATTTATGATGCCGTAATTCCGGAATGAATAAGTTGAGCAGAAATATTATGTTCGATGAATGTTTTAAATTCATTGTAGCTACTGGTTATAGGTCTATGGTCCCCGGGTTGGCTCCTAACACGCGAGTGTTTTCTCATTTTGTGGAACCTCGAGAATAAATTAAATTGTTGGCCTATTTAATGAATATCACGAATATTATTTATTTGGCAAATAATATGTAAAATTAATTTTGGTGGCATGTGGCGCCACACTTGTGAGAAATTAGGAAAAGAAATTTTCCTAGATTATGTCACATGTGTAATTAAATAACTATTTATTTGTTAGATAATTAATGGAAAAATAAGAGATTGATTTGATCTATTTTATGAGAATTATCTCTTATTTTATGGCAAATATATTTTCCTTATAAAAAAAGGTAATTGTATTGTGAAAAAGATAACTCTCTCTTGACTACTTAATTTTCTATATAAAGAGAGTTCCTCCCAACACAATGACAATCAACATAAGCGCCACTTTCAATAAAAAGAGAAGAGAAAAATTAGTTTCTTGTTCTAGCCATTAAAACAAGAAAAACTAGGGTTTTTCTTGAGCATATTCGAGTAGGCTCTACTACGAGGATCGACGTCCACCAATCGTCGCTTGGAGATACAATCCGGGAGATCACGGCTTCTCTTCAGTTGGGTAAATTTTCTACCTTCTTGTAGTTTTATTAATTAATCATGTGAATTAAATCGTGGTAAGATCGCATGCGAATTTAATTCGTAGCTTCCGCAGTGCATGATCGAGTGTCTCGATCGGTCTTTGTGAATCGAATCTGACGATCAATTATGGATCGAGATCGGATTCGGGTTTGTATATCCAAAGATATGGTAGCAGAGCAAGATTAAAGCGATTTTGCGATCTTGATTGCATAATTAATTAATTAATTAATTAATTAGGAGTGGAATTGAATAAAAATTGCATCTTTTATACGTTTATTATATATATGCGTGGTTGAATGTTCTTGGTTGACGAGATGGATTGGGGTTGATACTTGTTTACCGTTAGATGTATTGTAAACCCAAAATTTCCGGGTATAGGAAATTATGTAATTTATTTGTTGTAATTTAATTTCCTAGTAGTTAGAATTATTTATTTTTCCGGCGGCACTGTTGTATATAATTAAAAGTCGAAGCTTTTATGGAAGAACAAGTCGGCGGTGCAGTAGTCCAGATGTGTTACTACAACCGGTAGGTCAAGGGTTTGAATCACCCTTGACACATTTTTAATCAAATTTTTCCAGAAAAGTTGCAGTTTTGGTGAATAAAGGAAAAAAATGTTGCAAAAGCCGGGAATCAAACCCGTGTTGCCACGGTAAAGGAAAAGGCATCCAACCAGCTCGGCTGGGAGCTCGTTTGTTCAAGAAACAGAGCAGTTTATTATTACACAGAGCAGCGGCAGGATTAATTAGAGATTAATAAATCCTTTAAACGTAGGGTTTACTTATTTTTTTTAATTTTAATTTTATAGATTATATACGGGGGTACCATCGGTCCATCTCAGTGGCTTACTTTTTCGCATTTATTTTCTTATATGATTATTTATGTGATATAACAATGTCATACCATGCATCATATTCATGAATTTCACTCCTAGCATATGCATACATGTAGATAATTAATTATGGCATTAATTAGACATGTATGAACACATAATTAATTTAGGTAATTAATTAAATTAATTGAGAAAACGGAATTTTATCTGGATATAAAATTCACATGATGAAAATAAAAATTTACAAAGTGAATTTGTTTTTAAGATCTTAAATCCTTTACGGATTTAATTATGTAGTGTCTACATAAAAAAGATTTAAATAATTGAAAATTTGGAAAATCGTGAAAAAATAGCATACTAACTAGACGGTATTTGGAACCGATAAGTTGGTGATTGCTTTTCATGATTTATTGTTCTTGGATTATTGGAGAAATTCTAAAAGGGGCCAGAGGCCAGAAGGACAAAATAAGATGCAAAATGAGAAAAAAGGACAAGAAAAAAAATAATGGTTGAGAAGGACAAAAACACGCATGTTACTACATGTGTTACTACATGTTGCTACATCCACATGTAGTAACACATGTAGTAACATGCGCGTTTTTGTCCTTCTCAACCATTATCTTTTTTTCTTGTCCTTTTTCTTCATTTTAGACCAAACACAGTCCTTCACAACCTTTAACCTATTCTAAAATCCTAAATTCTTATCATGACAATATTAGGACTTTAAAAAAATTCTTTTATGAATTTTAGTTGTGTAGTGTCACAAGAGATTTCTAACGAAAAATTGGAAAAACATTAAAAGTGTCACTAGTTAGACGGTATTTGGAACCGATAAACTAGTGGGAGCTTTTATTTTTGTGATTTATTGTTTTTCGATTTTATGGGAAAATTCATAAGTCCTAATAAATTAGGATTATAAAATTCTTTGTGAATTTTAAATGTGTAGTGTCTACACAAAGAATTTATAAATCCATAAAATTGGAAAATCGTGAATATAGTGACACTAGTTAGACGGTATTTGAAACCGGTGAACTAGTGGGAGGATTAATTTAAATATTCATGATTTATGTTTTTCCGGATTGTGAAGAAATTATGAAAATCCTAATAAGACTACCTATTTTTAAAAATAACGAGTGGGAGCGGGAAGGTGACAACCGACCCCACGGCCTCTACTGTTGGCAAAAGCACATGAGAGAATGGTGACACCTCATGCCGCTTTGATTTGACCCCTACGGATGGCCTTCACCGCTATCAACATTCAAGGTTTGGTCTCCGAAAGGATAAGATTACGTACTCGACAGGTCACCGACCTACCTACGGCGGCATACTGGGACGTGCTTAAAATCTGCAAAGCTTGAGGTCACACTCACAAGGATATTTTTGGAAATATATTGGCTGAAAAAGGAAAGTAATCAACAACTAAATGGAGATGTTTGATTCTCAATGGTTTAATTGTTGAGAGAGATTGTCTCAATTTAATTGCCACATCTTTGACCTACCCTACGGCGGCACTGTAGGTGTGAGATTAAATCCTTGGAATGGTAGGATAAACTGCATGCATGACATCACGTTTATAATTCCTAAAATCATTATATGTTGTGGAGTAAAATTTGATTTATATTTCTGTCATAATTTATTTTTACAACTACATATCATCTTTAGGTATCTAGACTGCTTAAATGATTAAAATTGACTGATGATGACTTCGTGTAAGTGGAAAAGTAATGAGAACTTTGAACTCATTAATCGAGAATGCAATTAATTTTCGGTAGAGGATTCTCCTCTTGAGCCTTCAAACTTAAGTGACATTGATAAGTATGTCACTTCTGTCACTCGTGTCGAATGAGAGACAAACAAAAAATTAGTTTAAAGATGACGAGAATGATTTGGTATCAATCTCACTAGACATCCCACAGTTCACGAGTAGTGTCTACTCAAATGAACTGCTAGTTCATGGCCATTTCCTTTAAAGAAATCCAAGAATGGGAAAGAATGTCTAATAAAGGTAAGTCATCAAAACTAAATAAGTTAAAAGATAAACTGAAATATTAATACAAGAAAGCGTTGGATAAGGAAAGTGATTTCGGATCACTGACCTATGAATCATTGGAGACTTTCCTAACTGAGTAATTTGACTCGGAAGCTAAAGTTCTTTTGTAAGAACAAGGTAGCTGGGCATTCATGGTGAAGAGTAGACAACAGGCAGTTATTTCAGCTGAGATAGTGGGAGTGATATAAGGAAAGAAATTTCGGATTTTAATCCTTGATATCAAAGTAATATAATTGAACGAATGGATTCACTTTCAAATCGATAATAAAGTTGCCTTAAAGAAAGTGAATATGACATTTGTATACGAATCCAAGACTCGGACTTTTGTCTGATAAAGTCTGAGCCACTAAGTAATGCTGAAAAGGTATATGTAACACATCATAAGTTATTAAGACAAATGGTTTTCATATTAAGATAAACGACTCTTTAGCATCTATTAATTATTGCATATATCCTAATGATAAGAGGGTGATTCCTATCTCCCAGTCTCAGAACACTATCTCAAAGGAAAAATGACTAAGTAATTAACCTTTCAATTGGGAAAGGATAATAGAGTTGAAGAAGTATGAAAGGTTGTTCATATTGACCTTCGGGGTCTTATGAAGGATACAAGCTAGTTTGAGGTTTTGAGTGGTAGATAATTTGTCTAATGACTACTTGAAACGCCGATATTTAATCTAAATATTTGGAGGAATCTCTGATATTACCAGTGAAGAGAGTATTACATGCTCAGATATAGGCTATAGCATAGTATTTGGCACTGATGCTCGGCCTACCTCCAAGTGAAACGATTTCACTGAATGGATAAACCATGTATTGCCTTGTATAGTTATTGATATGCTACAATACATTGTTAAACTCGATTAAGATATTGGTTATAAAATAATGGTTTACATTTTCATGTGATACCGAGAAGTCTACATAGAAGATGCCTATGAATTTGTGGATAAGGAGTGAATTACCTTTACACCACTTCCGCAAATAGAGGCATTTAGCACTTGTGCTTGAAGGTAGGACTGGAGATTTTTCATGCATGTTCATATGGTGACTGTTCATGAAATATTTTAATACAATGAGTGAAGGTTGGTTATAAGATTCCTAAGATCGGATAGTGACGGTTGTACTGTCACAACCTTTCTGAAAGAATGTTTAAATAACAACCTTAGACCTTGAAGTAATGTTACTCGAGGAGTTACTATCTGATTTAATCAGACCACATCCAATATTGGTTGTTGGGGATAACACTGATAAATACTACTGAACCAGATCAGAATATCAAACCACCCAAATGCAGTGGGAGTATGGTTTAACCATTGACTCATCAGTGATTATCTGAACTTCTGATCGCTAGGGGTGATTGATAACCTATGGTCATTTGGAAGGACTGTATAGGATTCTGATAAAAATAGGTTGGATTAAAGGCATAAATAGAGTTTTGGTGCTCCAGTTCTGCTCATACTCTTGTAGAACCACCTGAGCGTCTCAGGCCCAGTGGGAGAAATTGGATCTGTGTGAAAAAAGTCGAATGAATGAGAAAGTTTAACTTTCAAGGCAAAGCCAAGTGGTCTATGGGTAATTCCCTGAGAAGTAGAGAGTTAACCAGGGGTGATGCCCTGAAACTTTCTTGCCGTACAACGGAGCTTGAATTCATTCGGAACAGAATGGTTTTTTTGCTTAAATCCAATGGCAGATTGACTGCCTATGCTTATATCCATTGGTGGATTAAAGCAAACCTCTAGGTCATTAAAAGCCACATGTTTAAAATATCTAGGCTTGACCAGAATATTGATGAGTCTTTTGTAGACCAGAGAATCACTATTGGTTAAGAGTAGGCATTAGTGTTAGTGAAAGGTGACATTGCAACTGTTGTAAGCAACATGTGTGTGTTATCTGAAGTCAGAAACTGATGAGCCAAAGCGTCTCTGAATTAGAGAAGTGGACTATATTCTTAGAAATCGATTCGGTCGAATTCATGAGAACAAGTTGTTGGCTGTATCTCATCCATCTTATTGGTTAGGATGAAATAATGCATTTTCGTATGCAACGTTCAACGAGAGGTTTCCTATCTAACCCCTCATAGAATAATTCTCTTAGTCTTTGGATAAAGAGAAAATGGGATGGATTCTCTTTTGGATAGAGAAAGTCAGATTACTAAAAGTCAATTAAAGTCATATCTCGGATTCGGGTAATGGATAGTAGTATAGTGCATCCTCAACTACCTTTAGAGAATGAGGAGTTGTATGCTTGAGTATTCGGGTGCAACTTGAGTATTGTTGACTACACTAATTCTAATTTTAAGTCAGATTAAGGATGATCGTAAGTTGATCTTGGGCTCAGTGTTTACTCATAGTGATGGAGCTATAGTCTGGACCAATCCAGCACTGCAAATTTGACTCTGTTAGTCGAATACATAGCATCTTTCGGAGCAGCTAAAGAAGCAGTGTGGCTTAAGAAGTTCTTTGTTGGATCTGGAAGTAATTCCAAGTCTCAGTGAGCTGATACCATTTTACTGTGAAAACAGTTGAGAGATAGCTCATGCAAATGATCTTCGCAATCTGATGGGAGTCAACTTTACGTGATTCCGGTGCATTTTCCACCCCCGTTTATCCCACTTTTAGCACATTCTCGGTGTTTTTAGACCGTTTTCGGGTAATATCGTGAGTTTATAGCACGGGGAGTAAATCCGTCGATTTGATGGTTTACTACCTCTTTTTAGTGATATTAACCCATTCCCAAGCACTTTTACCCTCCGGAATCGTTTGTGTGTGTTGTTCGTTCATGAGACTGTAGGGTCTAGGTGTCACAAGAACCCGGAAGGCGAATATTTATGATGATAAGTATGATCAAGGTGCAAGAATGAGCCAAGGAAGAAGAAAAATGAAGAAAAGGAAGAAAAATAGTTGGTATCTTCACGCTACGTTCTGTTCATCAGAAATTTGACCTATTATGGAGGCATTTTCTGGTCATGTACTCTTCATGAAAGTTGTAGATAATTGAAAGATCTTTCCAACGCATTTTGAATCACTCAAATCGGAGTTCTACACACAAAGATATCATGGTTTTACTGCAGCCAGAAAACTGTCAAATCTCAAACGCGCGTTTGGAGGTTTCAAACGTGCGTTTGAACTGCTAATTTTTGAACAGGGAGTACATGAAGCGAAACGCACATTTGGGGACCTCTCAAACGTGCGTTTGGGGACATATTCTGCAGATTTTTGCCCCTATAAACACTCACTTCCATCGAATTTCATCACATTATTCTCCCCTCTCTTAGCAAAACTATACCCACTCTTTGCTCGAAATTTGTAATGGATTATTCCACTTTCTCTTAGCATAGATTAGCATAAACATAGCTTAATTATTCCATTTCCAAGCTCAAATTCTCATTCCAACTTCTAAGTCACCAACTTTTAATTAGTTCTTCAAAGTGTACTTTTTGGATCTCAACTCGAATTTCTCTCAATTAATGGTATATTTCTCTTCTCTTTTACTTACTATGGCTTTCATTTACTGTTTTATGTATGTTTTGAATAGTATAATGAGTAGCTAATCCCTTTACATAGTCGAATCATGTGAAATTTGGTGAAATCACCCTTTGGGTGATGAAATTGGGAGTGGGTAGTGCTTTTTATTGTTGTATCTTGCATATTTCACATCTTAGAACTTGTTATAATGGATTTGGGCTAGATTAGCTACCTAGGTCAAAGTCACACACATCAATCTAAAGAGTTGTTCAGATAGAGAGATGTGGTAAAAGGGGTTCTAGGATCGCGGCGTAGACCCGGCTTAGTTGTTAAGCCCGGGCGCAAAGTGAGGTTACTCGTTTTAACGTTTAAGCGGCTCTAGTGCATAGCATGTTTTGTTAGTGAATCTTCCTTAGGGAAGGGTAGTTAACTTGGCATAAGGTGTTAGGAGAGAGTTGTTCAGACCTTAGCACTGAGATTAGGAGTTTGCACCCATGAAATTGAATGCAAGAGTTCGTTTGTTATAATGCACACTCTCGGTTTTGTCTATCCTTGGGGTTGAAACTAGCTATTTTGATCATGGTTCGGCTATGTCCCTTAATCAATCTTTAAAACTTAGTAGTTTAATCTTCTTTCTTTCTTTTCTATCTTTAGACTTGTTAGTATAAATCACTTTAGTGTCGTTGTAGTAAACAAACACTTTAAAAATATTGATCACCTAGACTAAGTAACACGTTCACTTTGGTACTCATGAACACTTTTCCCTTGGGTTCGACCTCGTACTCCTGTAGCTATTCTAGCAATCGACCGGTACACTTGCCGTTTAGAGTTAGTTTGCCACGGTTTTGAGTCCTTATAAATTGTTTTTGAAGGGTGAATTTTACCTCGATCACGATCACAAGAGGTCAAAAGCATATTGAGAGAGAGTATCACTTGATCAGACACACCGTATCCGTAAGTTTAGATCATACGGATCGGTGAGAAGCCATTTGTGCAACGTCACCAAACTAGGGGGTGCATCTATTTGAGCCCACTTAAGGCACCGAGAAATGTGATAGAAGCCCTAATCGAAATACATCATCCCTTCATCGTAGATCGCTTTGTACTCTTCAAAAGCCTTACAAGCATCGATTTACCACTTTCCTCGCGGCATCTAGCCTAGCCGCCACACTAGCCTCAACATCGACAAATCTTTTCTGTTGATCAACGGCCTTCCCCTGCTCTTGCTCCAACAGCTCTTTGGCCTGCCTAGCCTGACCCTGAAAATCCTCCACCAACTTCTTGAACTCAATGGCTTCTTTCTTATGGAGGGTTTGAGTTTGGCCATCTCCAATTCAGCAGCGGCCTTGTTCTCCAGCTCAACAATGTGGCTCTAAGCTTTTCCAACCTCCAAGTTCACTTCGTTCGTGATGGCCTCAAGATTCTTCATGCCAAGGGCCGCATTCTTCTCGCGGACCTCCTCAGCGTTCATACGCTCGGCTTGCTTTATAACGGTTCCCAGCTGATACAAAAGTGAGCAAACAGGTCAAGTCATGGCATGAAAACATAGTAATGAATACATTTATGAAAGACACAAGTATTAGAACAACTTACCATGCAGATAGAATCTCCAACGATTCTGGATAAGTCCTCAAATTTCCTCATGAGGCCACTCCCCGTCTTAAGATCAGTCAAATCTGTCGCTACGACTCCGGACAAGATTCCTCTGCCTACTGTCATCCACACCTCATCAGTTTGTGGCAGTTTCAGGTTCTTCAGACGGGGAACATTGGCGATCGCACTCGCCGGTATAACCACGTCCGAATGGTTATCGGGCCTCCGAAAATCCAAGCTCGCCCACATTGCTTCTTTCCCCTTAGACTTTGATAGAGTGTCAGTGGGTTTCGGATACTGCATGAAGGGTATGGAAGGCTGACTAGAAAGCTTCTCAACGGCCCTGGAAAGCTCATATGTGGTGCCTTTACCCCGACCCGCGCGCAGGGGTTTTGACTTCGGCGGGAAGAGCGGCATCCTTTGAGCCCTGACCATCCTTAGTCTTGGATTTTTTTCAATGCACGGTTCTTTTTTCCGGAGTCCGGGCTGTCGACTTCAATTGTCTAGTTGCTTGGGCAACATAAGTTAACCCATCTTGAGCTTGCGACCCCAAGTTGGACCTTGTCCTTTTTCCCGTAGCGGTGGGGTCGATTCCAGGGGCTAGCTCGGCAGCCTTACATTTTGCCTTTAAAGGCACGGATACAGTCAGCAAGTCCACCTCATCGGTCCATTAAGTGTCTTAATTATCTGTGCCTCCTCAAGCTTCTTTTTCAGTGCCTGCTTATTGCGCAGCTTTGTCACATTCATTGTGCCTACAAAGTTATCGGCCCCATCAGTTCGATACCGAAAAACAAACAAACAATAGGAGGAAAAATATGCACGGAAAGAAATAACAAAGTATGAAAAACGGAAGGTAATTACTCAAAGGAGTTCGGTTTTTTGGATCGCCCCGACAAACACTGCATGCAAAAGGCATACATCTTCCGAAGTGGCACTCCCCGTACCAATCCAGGTCATAGATCATAGGCTTGACTTTTACTAGCTTCTCCCTGACATCTGGTCCATGGATCCAGTGGCCTTGGAGAAGGTCTCGTCCATGTCGAGCAGGGCTCGCAAGTTAAAAGTCCGTTTCTGAGAGAGAGGTTTCTGAACAAAACCAAGTTTCTTCATGATCTTCTTGATGAGAGCTTCGTCGTCTTTCTAGGCAATTGTGTTCTTTAGCCCGTCGATTTATTTCGAGTTCGTAGAAAACTTCATGAGTGGCGAACCAACACGCGACTCGACTCACATGCACCACTTGTTCCAGGAGGAAACCTTATCTGGAAGGTCAAAGAAGAGCTTGCACTGCCCCCTCCTGGGCACGATCTGCCCGTCTTCTTTACGCCTTGAGAACGATAAAAAGTGCAGCAATACCAACATCGACGGCTCTTTATCCAATAGCTGACTCATGATGATAAAACCCATCACAACTCCTACCGCCCCAAGGCATCGCCTTTATCTTCATCAGGAAATTTATAAAAAAAAAAGATCGAACGGGTCCTGAGCCCGGCTACTAGATGGCTATAGTGAAGCCACATGTAATCCTCTTCATCTCTCCCACACACACGCCCTATCCTTCTCACCAAAATTTGCGAAGCGATAGTCCAAGGATACATTATACTCGACTAGGGTAGGTGTCAAGTTATTGCCATCTCGAATTTCCTTCTAGCGCCCCTCCACCGTTTCATCGAATTCCTTCTGCAGTTTAAGCTCTACGAGTCCCTCCTCAGTGTATTGTTTGGGCGCCTTTGATTTTTCAGCTTTCTTGGCATGCTTACTTGTCTCGGCCTCGACTTTATCGTGAGAGCCGGCCTCCTCAGTGAACTCTTCGGCGCTTACACCCTCCTCCTCGTGCCTACTCATCTGAACTTCCTTCCTAGAACCATAACCGCGAGCCGCCAGTCTCTCCTCGTCACTTTGGGTGCATTCTGAAGACATTCTGAAAAACAAGAGAGAGAGGTGAAATGATTAGTCACATAGACTCAGAGGTCGGGCCGAGATGAGCGAGTATGCCGATCTTGATACCTTACCCCTCCGTTTTTCTCGAGGGCAAAGGACGAAACCCTACATACTCGATTAGGTGTAAATTTAAAGAGCAACATGTTAATCTATCAGTGAATGCGTTAAAGATGCAAGCCATGTTCTTTCTAAGGCTAGAAAACTTACGCACAGGAAATGGGGCAGATTCAGAGGAAAACAACGTTAATTCACATACAAGTGTGGAAAATACGCATAAAGGCTTGGAGCCTTTTAAATCACATGTTTTTGCTACAATAAACGCATTACAATCGAAAGAAACGAAGAAATGAAGGGAAAATGTCAAGAATTTACCTGAAAGTTTGAGAAATCCGGATGAAGGTTTGAATATCGGCCATAAAACCCTTACTCTCGCCGGAAACTTCAAAAAACCTTGCCTGAATCTTCAAAGTCACGTCGTGAACTTCAAAGACTTCGTCGGAACCTTCTTACTCTCGCCGGAAAATTATTGCTCCGCCGAAATTCTTTGGGTGGAAAATCTGGTTTTGCAAAAATGTTTAAAGATTGAGGGAACTACCCTTATATAGGCGAGGCAGGAAACCAAAACGTCGCCCCAAAAAATAAAAATTGAAATGTCATTATGATGGAAGGTTATCGATGCGTCCTCAGCCAATCAAAATTCGCGGTTATCACATCAGCCGACATGCCAGCTGCGGAACTGAGACAACTCCTCGAATCTCACTCCCAGCCGTCACAACCTTCGGAGATCATATCGGCTTCTCCACATGACTTCTCTCCACCAGAAACATGTACGTCCGCTTCATTGCGCGGCATCATAAGCCCGTCAGCTTCATAGCACAGCATCGGGGCTTGACCACTTCATCGCGTGACCGCTTCATGGCACAACACCTCTCAGCAAGTCGCTTTATGCCATAAACGCTGATCTAAAACCATCCGCTTTGTAGCGAGGCAACCAAGCCCGATCGCTCTCTAGCTCGGCACTAAGACTACACTCACGAGCCAAACATTGACATGGCTAATCGCTCTACAAAAAATTATTTCGGCACAAGGTGTATCAACCCACTGACAACTTTACTCCCAGCCTTACATAATGACCTTTTGTACCTTTTGGCATGCCAAGGTAAACACATTTTATGCTCCTTGGTTCAAACTTCCCTCTGTTTACAATGGAGGTACTAGCAAATGTAAGAAAACCAAACACCCTTCACACAGAATAATCTGGTTTTCTTATTGTATAACAGTTCATAAAGAGCCTTGTTTTCCAATATAGGGGTAGGAGAGACATTGATAAGAAACATAGCATGTATAACACGGTAACCCCAATATTTGGGAAGTAAGCCAAATTGCAACTTTAGGCTCTACCAACAGTAAAAAAAAAAAGCATAACATAATAAAGTCCATAACTGTAAGATTTCAAGAAAAAACAAATTGAAAATAATTTTGTCAATTTTGGTGACTTGATCTCTAAACTGATTAATATATGGTGGAACTAATTTGGGAGAACTATGACTGAGGTTGATGGTCAATTTCAGTTAAGTATATTCAGTTCTATGAAAGTCAGTTTGATGAAGTGCAACTGAGTTTCTTCGAAGTCGATGATCGGTTTAAGTCTGCTGAGTTATGCTGAGTATAGGTGGGTTCTACATCTGGGCAGTTGATTACAAGTCTTGGAAGTCAGTTTTGAGCTGAGTTTCTTCTGGTGGATAACTGCTGGAGCTGGTGTATTTATGAGAATTCCGACAAAGATCTTATGGCGGTTAGGGTTTGGGATTTGTGCCTATAAATACCAATGTTGTAATCAATGCTAGAGTGTGTCTTTCAAAGTGTTATTCACACACTTGTGAAAACCTTGTAGTTACGTGCTTAATAAATATCTCATTTTACGTCCGTGGAGTAGTCGGCTGCGCCGAAAACCACGTTAAATCACTGTGTTCTTCTTGTTTCTATGGTTTATCAATTCTCGCCATGTTTACATTTGCACCGCTTACATGTTTGTTCTTTCTTAAACTGCAAGTTTTACATGCATGTTTTATAACAAAACCGTATCGGAGCGAGGTTCAAGATTCAGGAGTTGCAGGTGAACAGAGTTGATTTTCACCAAGACCGGTGACCGGTTCTAGGATTTTGTGATCAAAGGTTTGTTGTTTAATTAGAAGGATGTCAGCAATGAATGTGAAGATTGATAAATTTATAAGGAGGAACAGTTTCAAGTTGTGGCAAATCAAGATGCGGGCCTTGTTAAAGCAACAAGGATTGTGGACTCTTTTATCTGGTAAAGAGGATGCCAGTTCTGCAGATTATGCCAGTCTGGAGGAGAAAGCACATTCAACCATCATGTTGTGCTTGTCTGATGATGTTATCACAGAAGTTGCTGAGGAAGACACCGTTGCCAAGTTATGGTTCAAGCTTGAAAACCTGTATATGACTAAGTCATTGACCAACAAGTTGCTACTGAAGCAGAGGCTGTTCAGCCTGAGGATACATAAGGGGGCTTAGTTGAGAGATCATCTTGACCAGCTGAACACAATATTACTTGATCTCAGGAATATTGATGTTAAGATTGAGGATAAAGATGCTGCTTTGATTTTGCTTGTTTCATTACCTGCTTCCTATGAGAACTTTGTGTAGTCCTTCATAGTTGGGAAGGATACGGTTGCTTTAGAGGATGTAAGGTCGACTTTGCATGCCAGGGAGCCGAGACATAAGGCGTGAGGCGGACAATCAGTCGTAGGGGCGATAGTCGATGCAGCTGATGGAAAAGAGCATGGTCGAGTCTAGGAAGAAAAGTTCCAAGAAGACAAGGTCCAAAGGCCTTAAATCCACAGATGTTTGCAATTATTGTAAGGAGCATGGACATTGGAAGTCCAATTGTCGAAAGAGGAAGAAACAAAAGAGAGAATAGTTCGAGTGCACGCCATCAGAGAAAAATGAGCATGATTCAGGTGAGGACATGGTCCTAGTGGCAGGAGAGTCAGCACATCAAACTGATGTGTGGATTTTGGACTCTGGGGCATCCTTTCATATTTGCCCTCATAGAGAGTTGCTCTCAAGTTATCAGCAGATAGACGGTGGTCATATATCTATGGCAAACAGCAAGGTCTGCAAGGTAGCTGGGATTGGCTCAGTTCATTTGAGGACAGATGATGGAAGATTCTGTAAATTGAGTGAAGTTAGACATTTTCCACAAATGACCAAAAACTTGGTATCTCTCAGTTCTTTGACAAAATAGGGGATTCGATTTTAAGAGGAAAGTGGTGTCTTTGAGTGTCTATAAAAACTCAGTTGAAGTTCTCAAGGGAATCAAGAAAGGGACTCTGTACATACTACAAGGGTCAGTTGTTGCTGGTTCTGTTGATGTGGTATCAGCTGAGATTCATCAGTCACAGCTTACAAAAATGTGGCATATGAGACTAGGTCACATGGGTGAAAAGAGGATGCAGGTTCTTTCTCAGAAAGATCTTCTTGGGGGATGTAAGGTCAAGAATCTGGACTTTTGTGAGCATTGTGTGTTTGGGAAGCTTCATAGGAGCAAGTTCTCGAAAGGGGTACACAACACAAAGTCATCACTTGATTACATTCATTCTGATTGTTGTGGGCCATCAAAGGTGGAGTCATTGGGTGGTCATAGATATTTTGTGTCCTTTATTGATGACTATTCAAGGATGACTTGGGTGGTGCTGAGGAAACACAAAAGTGAGGCATTCAAGAGCTTCATGCAATGGAAGGCTCTAGTTGAGAATCAGTTGGGGAAGAAGATCAAAAGGCTTCGTGACAGAGATAATGGTCTGCATTCTGTTGGGTGAGTTTGATACATTGTGCAAAACTGAGGGTATTGCCAGACATCATACAGTCAGGATACATAATTATAAAACTAAACTCTAATACTTAATAACTTTCCATAACCTCAACCCTTATCATTCATTTCCCTCTTCTCACATCCAAAATCAAACCAAAAATTTAGAGTAAAAACCTCCGGCGGCTTCACTGGAACCTTCACCAGAGTAGCACAATTTGAGCGAGAATCCGTCAAGATTCACTCTTTTACTTGTAAGTTTCATTTTTATCCTCATTAAATCGATGGGTTATTAGAATATTAAAGTATTGCTTCGTTTGGGTCTCAAATCAATGGTTTTTGTGTAATGTTATTCGATTCCGCATTTTTCTGATGGGCTGGAGGTTGATGTCGACGGTATCTGTGGAAACCGGGAGGACGTTTTTCATGAATAATAATGTCTATGTGGTTGAAGTTATTCATCAAGAATAACGTCGTTGTTGTGGACGTTGGCTTCCTTAGTGTGAAATAGAAGAAGACACTGAAACGTCGGTATTGTTGACGTTAATGTATCTAATAAACGTCACTTGCCCTGACGTTATATGTCAGATTGACGAGTTGTTATTCCTCAGGATAACGTTGGTCACACTATGTTGTTCTGCTATGGTAACGTTGGTTTCACTGAAGTTTCAGGGCTTTTTCCATTGTTTTGAATAATCTAGCTACATTTTTACCCATGGCCTTAAAATCTAATTTTTGTAATGTATGTGTGTTAGTTAAAAGTATACCTAGGCGTGTTTTGCCCATTATGTGTGTTGTGTTGACCCGATAATATAAAGCCGTGGGACCTCTTTGCTTTAACAGATTGTCACCCGTTTATAAGTCTTGGGATCTCTTTGCTATTTTTTGTAGACTGGCTTATCTGAATAAGTTTCATTAAAAAATGACCAACGATATCCATTTCTTAATATCTTCCATGAGTAGATATGTCAAGTATATCCATTTCTTAATGGACTTATTCAGGCTAGCCATTATCTACATAAAATGGCCTGATGTCCCCCTCATGTTGAAAACTTGGAGTCTATCGACGAACAATTAAAAGAACTCACAGTAGAAGAACTTCAGGTATTAAAACAACACTTGTGGATCATACAAGAACTTTAGGTATGTAGTATGGATTAAGGTACTAGTTCTATCTTGTGTGATTTGTTATGTTTTGCTTGAGTATCTATGTTGTCTTATTTTGGAATGGCATGCGGACTGATTCTAATTCAAATTCTGGTTTCTAATTCCTTTTTAATCTACAGTGAGGGAAAATGGATCATTTCTTCAAAGTTCTTATGCCCGGTTTCCAAACAAGTTTGGTACGTGATTATTAATTAATTAAGTTCATTTTTATCGCTTATATTATGATGAAGTAACATGATGTTTTTTTCTTCATAGAAACTACCTCCATCATGCGTTCACAGTTTGGACCACACGTTACGGAACATAAATATTGTTGTTCTCAATAGCCGCTTAGGGAGATGGGTAGTGAGGGTTGGAGAGACCGATGATGGATCTCTTCGTTTCTTTGGAGACGGTTGGGAAGCATATGTTGCGGCTCATGATTTGCATGAGCACGAGTTCATTGTGTTTGAACGTAAAGTGAATTTCAATTTCGATACTATAGTGTTTGTTGCACTACATGTGAGAAGAATTTTTCTAATTCCGAGAGTGAAGATGATGAAGCAGGAGGAGAGAACAATGGTAACCAAAATTTGAATCCCAGTTTTGATACAACGCTAGCAAACTCGGCATTTTCATATAGTTATGTGGTGAGATATGTTAAAATATTTTTAGTTATTATTTTGATTTATGTTTTTCCGTCATTGTTTTTTCTAACACTATTTAATTATGATTGGTAGAATATTTTAATACCATTTGCTAGATCAAACGACTTGTTGCGAAACAAGACTGTAGAGCTGCGAAATTACTCCTTACACCATGTTGTGATAATGTGTTGTTACATGAAAAGGTAATTTTAAGGGCCTATAACTGCTTGCACTTGAATAACAAAAACTGGTAACTGCAAGAATAGCAGATTGAGAATATGACAAGAAGAATTTCGATGAAATAAGAAACATAGAATGCCTACAAACTGTTCCCAATTCTTCACAAAAAACAACCAGAACCTCAGTTCTACCATGTCTCCACAGGCAATTAACCCTATCAAGCATAAGTCAGTGCATCAGCAGCAATGCCTCAACCGATCTCACTCAAGCAATCCATTCTAAACAAAGCAGTCAGGTGCACAAAGCATCGTGTCTATGTGGGTGTGCTTGATACTTCATAATGCAAGAAATCAACTACTTGAGCTGACTTATATGCAAAAAGAAAGATCCAAGCATCCTAGTTACATGATAGACATTAGTTGGTGGAATATTCTGAAGACAAACAACAGACTAAACAGAACAAAACAATTTCTAAATGTTAGATCACTTGGTGGAATCTGAAGTCTGAAACAAGCAGACTTTAAACAGTGTTTTTTTCAGATAACTTTGAGAAACCAAGCTTCTTTAATCGATTTGTGAGGGGGCTTGCCCAAGCCTTATCAGGGTTCCCACATTTAAGGTCCACAACTTCAACCATGTAAGAGATCCTCTTGTCAGATTTCTGTCTAATGGGAGTTCCGTCTATTGATACGTTGTCTGAATCAAGCATAGGGATTTGACTCTTTCGACTGTGATGTTTACTTTTCTTAACAGCTTCAAGACTTGTCCGTTTAGTACCGTTGCTTGTACCACTGCTGCTTGCTTCATCCAAGAAGTCTTTGGACTTTACACCTCTTGGAGCAGAAGAAACACCGGGTTTGGCTGATGCAAGATTTGATGAAGAAGACAAAGAAGACACAATGCCATCAAATGCAGGTGTCTTCTGACTTGCAGGTTTAATTGATTCTAATTCCCTTGACATCAGGGCTCCAATTGTCCCTGTTGTTCCGACTTTGATGGATCCTCCGGTGCCCCTGATTGCTTCTAGTGTTTGAGCCATTAGGTTCTTCCTGCCTCAAGCAAATAGTGAAAATTTTACAGCACAGAGTCCAATAAATTTACAATCCTTACAATGCTGTGGCACACCAATATCTGCGATTTGTCATATACTCCATTTCAAAATTGAAAGATACAAACATAACGAATGCTTGAAGTGAGGGAAACATTTTCTCAAAACATCATGCAAATTGCAATGTGAGGTTGGACTTGGACAGTCACTCAACAGATAACGAGTCTTGAAAACACACACACACACACACACACACACACACACACACACACAAGTCCATAAATCTCTGATTCTTGATTCCATCTATGACAATTTATCCTCCAGTCAGCAACAAAACAGAATCATAAACTATTGCAGCAATCCATAAAGCTCAAAACTGCAACAGACTAGGTGAGTTTCTTTTAACAGCATCACGTTACGAATCAGAAAGTTTTGCAGCTATACACAATCAAAATGGAAGCAGTAACAACAGCAAGTTTCATATGCATTTCACAAAACCCAATAAAACAAAAGGGTCTTTCAAGCTGATTTCAGAAAAATAAAAAATGGTAATAATAAAATTAAGAAATATTGCAACTTTCAATTAGAGAAACTAATCAACAGAACCATATGTATATGCTGCATCTTCTTTTAACCTTTTCCATCCACATAGACTTCACAAAAGACAAATACAGTTTTAACTATAAAAAAAGAAAAGCAAAAAGATTTAGATCTTAGCAAGATAAGTGATAAGTCGAAGAAAATGCATTAGACCCACAATCGGCAATTCCATTATCATCTTGTGAAAAGAACAAATTCAAGAATAGGAGTTTAACACTGTGATTCATCGCTAGAGCCGTCAAATGTGAGAAATATCGGTAATGGTAAATGGATATTTCTGAGTTTAAACAGGAAGACAGATGAAATTAAAATAGTACCCGGAAAAATGGACGAATATGATCTTCGAATCTTCTTAACAAGTTCCAACTTATGTTTGAGTACAGTCTGGAACGATTTTTTGGTTGAGTGTGTGATTTTCAAAACACCAAGAAAGTTTGTGATTCCAGATTTTGAACATCGGTTGGGCTGTTCACGTGTGTTGAATGCTAGTACTCCCCGTCCCATACAACTGTTTCTAGCTTCAGGAGACTATTCTTTAATTTCATAATAAAACTGTATAGTTCACGTTCAATCATACGGTAAAAACACCACATAAAAATCTCCTCTTTAAGAAGGGTAATGATAAAGTTATTCGATTCTAGTCTACACTATGTTCACACTTTAAAATAAAATGAGTAATGATCTGAATGTGACGAGTATAAAACGATGATATCTTGACCGTTAAACATAATAAGTCTATATTGATCCTTAAGAAAATATAACATGATCGACGTCTGATTCTTGTTGTGCAAGACAAATCAATGTAATAAAATGTCATTCTTCAAAAATATATTATGAGATGCTGATGGTGTAAAAATGATGTGTACTTAATGGAGTATAAATAGTCTATCACGACCCCTACAAGAAAGTTACAAATGACTCAAGTTTTAATATTTCAAGGCAAACTTCTCCAAAATTTAAATATTTCAAGATAAATTATTGCATTGTTTTTCGAAAACGCAATATTGTATTATTTAATGTAAAAATAGAAACAAAACGTTTAATATTGCATTGTTTTATTTTAGGACTTTACCAAAAAAATATTCCCTACGTTTTTTTTATCTGTCATATTTCAGAATTTGCTGTTTTTTTATTTATCTGTCATTTTACATTTACAATGTATCATTTATTATTTTTTCCTCCTTTACAATAAAGTATTTACATCTCTAATAAAAACAATACTTTTCCAATACTAAAAACACCTTTACCAACAAATTATTTACATTTCCAATAAAAAAAAATACATTTCCAATACTATATTTTAGACATATTAAATCTTTTCTTGTCATGTGATTCTTCTCTATTAGTATATAAATAAAAGCGGAGGAGTACTAACAAAACCTTATGGCTCCGTTTGTTTTTGGATTTGGTTTAGTTTTGGGGTTGGTTTTATTTACTAGTGGATAATAAAATATGATAAAAATAATTGAAATAACGATTAGAAAGTTAAAATATTTTTTTTTGAAATTTGTGTAGATAAAGAAATTATTATTGAGAGAAATTGAAATAAATTAGTATAATGAATAAAATAATAGTAAACAAATGTAATAAAGTGAAATTGTGAGAGATGATTTAATATTTTTTTTTTGTAGTTGAAGAAATGCTTGGTGAGAGTAATTGTAAAAATGATTGGTGAAGTGATATAAAATAAACTCAAGCCCAAACTCAAACCCAACCCAAACGCCACTTGTACCAAATAGCTGAATGGTACCAATTGGGTGATCTACAAGGGGCCAATAGCTGAATGGTAGCGCCTTTACAATGGGCCAATTCGTAGGATTAGAAGACCTACTCGACATCGAACTAGAGAATAATCTAGATTTTGAAGCCATAATTCAATTTTGGGAGAATATGAAGATTGATAGATACTTTCTCTCATCAACCGTTTATGGAGAAAAAGTCAGCATCCCCGGTCAGTCAAAGGACAAAGCTTTCCTACCCTTATAGAGAAAGGTAACTGTTTACTAGGCTATTCTTCCCATTTCGAAAGAGGCCAGATACAGATACCACTATGAGTAGCCCTCATTGAGCACCTCTCACATACGTTTGAGCACCTCTCCCGTAAGTCGAGTCTATTTCATAACCTCTTGCTAAGGTTAATCGGAAGTTATTCAATTTTCAGAAAATACAGACAAATCAATCGAGTTACTCCGTCTACCTCTGAAACGGGAAGAATTTTTGACGCAAATTTCTTTAAGTGAGAAGCCAGCACATATTTACTCAAATATGAAGGCGTTAAAACCAGACTTGCCCTATTAAGCAAGCGGTGACAAAAAGTGTAATAGGATAATTTCAAGGGTTAGGCTGTTTATCAAGTGATAAGACAGACTTGATGATAATCATCTGGGAACAAATGCAGCTATTTGTGACATAAATAGTTGTTAATCATCTGGGAACAAATGCAGCTATTGGTAGCAGCTATTTGTGACATAAATAGTTGTTAAAATCAAGTGCTTACCGTCGGCATTTACACAACATGTTGTTGCCGGAATTCGAACTCATGTCCTCGCTCTATACCAGTTGTTAGGATCAAGTGCTTATCCTTATACTAAAACCAATTGGTGTTGGTAAAAATGCTATTTTTTTTTTCTTATACCACAACCTTTAAGCGCCACGGTTCGAACGCGCACAGGCGGGCAGAGTATTGAACCCCAACAATAAGCTATATTTCGAGATAGATGAAGTACTATTTTGGACCCACGGGCAAACATAATGTCTTGTCATTTTATAAGGTCTGTCCCTATCCAATTGGCTCTAATGTCTTGTATCCAATTGGCTCTAATGTCCTCCGTATGTATCGAGAATATAAATAGAATGATATGTTCATTGTTTTAGAGTACTTATGCTATTTGTATACTCTTTTATGCTAGAGGATCGTATCATTACGCAATCGAACTTTTAATTATCAGCTTAAAACAAGATCGTCGTAGTCGAGTCTTTGAATTTCAGCTTAAAGTAAGATTGTTGTTACAAAACACAATTAAGTTTCTTTTTTAACCACTATTACCATGGGGCAATGGCTTGTCATTCTAAAGGACACTTTGCAGGCTATAACGTAAAGCCTACTCTATTATCAAGTAATTGTCGCATTACAAATTTGACTTTTAAAAATTGATTAGGTGATCTATAATTGACCTTTAAAATGGTTATAGAAAAAACATGATGTATTATAGTGTCACATCAAAATAGAATGTGTGATACAAAATGAATGTGGGAATCTGGATGATCTGACAACCAGAAAACCATTGACAGGCCCCAGTTTTGCTCGGCTTGTGGTGGTGGAATGCCTACTCACAGCCGTAGCCCCACCGAGGTATATGAGAGTCACAAATCGCATTTCAATCATTCTAGGTTGAATCTTATTCAACCAGCACAACGAAAACTAGATTTCTAATTCGAAAACGAAACTGAAAGTTTGTATAAGTTAAATAACAACTTAATTAATTGTTTATAAAAAGACACTCTGTTTAAGAATCCGCTCTTCGGAAAAAACATCCATTCCTAGGGCTCTGCACCTTGGTTTTTCAAGCATCTGGTCTGGCTTTCCAGCCACCCCCCTCTGTCCATTTTCACGTCTTCCCACCCCCTTCGGTAACCACTTTTGTTTGATCGATGAATTTAATTTCTTTGGAATTGCGGAGGTAGGGCTCAAAAGGCCCTTCGCTCTCTGATCGAATTGGAAACAATTTACAAACCTGCTATCCTGTTCCTCTCCGAGACGAAAGCGAAAACAAGGAAAATGAATCATATTAGGATGAGGCTTAATTACCAATCTGGAATTTACAAAGATACTGAAGGAAAAAGTGGCGGCTTGGCTTGGCTTTGCTTTGGACTGAAAAGGTGGATATCTCCTTGCTAAGCCTTAGCTCCGGGCATATCGATGTAGTTGTGGGAAAAATCGGTAGCACTTGTTGGAGATTCATCGGCTTCTATGGCCATCCGGACGCTGCGCAACGATCAGATTCATGGGATTTTCTTCGACGATTTAAAACGGTAAATTAATCAGCTTCCCTGGCTAGTAGGAGGAGACTTTAATGAAATCATGTACTCCCACGAAATGGACAGCAAAAACGCACGTTCTGCATCTGCAATGAATGGTTTCAGGTTAGTTCTCTCTGAGTGTGATCTATTCGATCCTAGCTATAAGGGAGAAGATTATACCTTTTGTAACAATAGAGATAGGGATGCCCAAGTAAAGTCACGAATAGACAGAGGGGTCGCAACAGTAGAATGGAAAATGCTTTTCCTTAATCATCAAGTTTATCATCTCGCCATGTCTCACTCAGACCACCTTCCATTGATTTTTACAAGCGGCTCAAATAATGCATCAAAAAAGTTGAAGTGGAGTGTTGGTCCCTTGAGAAGGCTTTGGTTAAGTTTAGAGGGGGTGAATAAACTTAACACTTAAAACTTTTGGAGTTAACAAACTCAGCAAGGTCAGTATCCTGCTGATTGCTCAGTAGTCTGTTGACCGCTCAGTAGTCTGCTGACAGTAGATATCACTGAATTTGTTGCAACGGAATATATTCAAATTAAGCCTTATTACTTGTTGTTTAAATAGATGAACTAAGTATTAGATACTCATGAAGGATGCAGGTTTTTAGATCTAAACGAATTAGATCTACGCACAGCGGATGGATCACGATTTATATATTACAATACATAATTAAAGGATTTAACAACTATGAGGGGGTTTAGATCATGTTACCAATAGTAGGAAGAGAAGCCAATATCTTCCGATGTGTTCTCCAAACGGCGGTTGGTGGACACCCTTCTTGATACACGAGCCTCCTTGATATGCAACACCAAGAAAAACTTAGAGTTTTCTTCTTCAAAACCAAGACAAGAAAACTAATTATTTCTCTCTTTTTGCTATAGTGGTGAAATTTGCCAAGTGTGTTGAGGCTTGGGAGAACTCTCTTTATATAGGAGAGTAAACCTTGTCCTCAAGGATTAAATAATTAATAGATAATTATTTCATTAATCCTTTATTCCAAATAAAAGATAAATAAAATGATTATCCCAAACAAATTAGGATAAATCACATTATTATCTAATATTCCATGAATTATCATTTAACAAATAAAAGATAAATCACATGTCAAATATCCATCACAAATGGAGCCACATATAGGGTCATTAAGCCCACATAAAATGTCTTTTATGTGTATTATATTATTTAGCCCAACTAAATAATATCCATGCATATCAATTAATTAGCCTACCACCAATTAATTATCACTGAGGCCCAAATAACAAGATTATTAGTCCGAATTACGAAGCCACATCGGGGACCATGGACTATAACCGATAGCTCCAATAATTAATTATTCATCGAACCGAATAAGTCCATTAATTATTAATTCCGGGATTACGCCACCATAAACCCGGCCCGAACTCTACCGATTATAGATGTATACTTATACTCAACCCATAGAGTGACTAAGCGTCCGTTGATATAATCACTACACATACGGATTAACCCTCCATAGATCGTCCATTACGGTGGGAAGTCTCCGTGAACCCGACTCGAATATCTTATCCTTATTTACCATTAACCCCTAGTGATCAATTAGTTCACATATCGACTAGTGATCAATTAGTCTAACATGAATCTGGCCCATCGATCATTTTCTTAGGGCTAACAAATAAGGGATTTGTCTCTCTACTTCCCGCATGAGGAAGGAATGGATTCCATGTCTGTGAAAATCGGGACTACTCACTCATCCGGAGATAGTGCCAATGAGAAGTGGCTTGGAACACATATTTAAGTGAACCGTAACTAACACATCAAACACTACCCGGGACAAGCGGCACCACGTGACCACCTCGAGATTAAGGTCGATCCATATATGATCATCTAATGATTTAATAAGATTCCTCGATTACGGAATTATACCGAGAAATCTGATTAAATCGGTCCAGTCCTATATGAATGCCATCATATATAAATGCCCCACGTAGGTACCCTCTACCCGGCAGTCCGGATAAGACTATCACACCCTAAGGTGTTAGGCGCATTATTGGTGTTTTAATCAAGAGACCCTAAACTCGATTAAGTTCACCACGGACTAACATTTAAGCATATCTCCACTAACTCAATCCTCACGTGTAATCCATACACCGAGTTAAGTGAATTACATCTGAGATATACTTAGGGTTTGCGGCAGTGTATTACTTTACAAGCACAAAGCAAGTAACTAAGGTGAGATAAATTATGTCATCCATTATTAAAAACAATTACACAAATTGTCTTTCGGGCACTACACCTAACAACTCAGTAGTGTAAGTGTGTGTAGTTCAGTTGCTAGTTTTAGTAGGTTGATGTGGAGAGTAAACTAAATGCAGAAAGTAAGTAGGCAAATTTTATAGTGGTTCCAGGTGGTGTAATCCTGTCAGTCCACTCTTCTTCTGTAATGTTGGAGGAAATTCACTAGAGATCTTTGAGGTTGCAGTTACAAAAATCCTTAAGTTGTCTATGCTTCACCAATAACTATGGCTTCACAAACTGAATATTTGAAACAGGTAGGATTGCTGCTCCAAAGTATTCCACTGGTCCTTGAAGGGTAGGATTGCCTCTTCACCAGCTCCACCACAAACAACATTTCTTGACACCTAAGTGCTTCTCTGTCTTCAGCAGGTTTCTTGTAAAAGAAAGTTTGAATCAAGTAAATGATTCAACAGTCAGCAGCTTGATCAGGATTAAATTATCAGCAGCTTAAGGTCTTCAAGTGTGTAAACTTGATGTAACTTGATAGCAGATTACACTTGAAGAATTTTCTAGATCAGTAGATTTAAGTTCAATGTAAGTCATCAGGGTGAATTCTTGATTACACTTGTAGATTGTTATTTTTCATCACTTTTCATCACATGTATCTGAATCAGGAGTCCTCTATTTATAGGTGAGAATCCTGTGACTTATGTTTGAAATTCAAACATAGCCGTTTCAGATTTGTCCCTATTCTGACTTGCATTCTCTCTCTGTACATATTACTGACACTCTCAGTTTACTTTTTGACAGTTTCCAGTCTGTCCACCCTTTGACTTGTGTCCATTGGTTAATCCTCTAAATCTTTCCAACGTTCTTTTAATCTTGGCCATTGATTTGTTGACAATATCAAGGCTTGTAATTCATCCTTATCCTTGTAATATTCCAATGTAACCTTTGATTAAATCGAGATTTATACTAAGCAGATACCTGTGTATATTGGTCTGCTGATGTACATATCAGTCAGCTGTCATAAGTCTGCTGCGTTTACAAAACACTTCAGCTGACTTCTTTTCATCTAACTTTTTATTGTGAAGTTAGAGTACACCATTTTGATTATAACTAAGTTCCAATCACCACTTATCATGTGGAACTTAGACCTTGTACACAATGTATATGTAATCAGTTTAGGTCATCACAGACTACCCTAAATTCTGATTCCATATCCTTGACTTTAATTACTAAGTTTGATCCCTTAGCCTTCAATAACTGAGTTTGAACCCTCAGCCTTCAATCTTCAGCAAGTCCCTACTAGTCTACTGACCTAGTTACCTTACTGACCTAGACATGTCTGTTGATAAAGTCAGCTGACCTAGTTACAATGCTTGTTTGATCAAACCTATACAAAGATCAAACTCTAATAAACATATACATTTGATCTAGACATCTTTTTGCCTTTGCTCTATAACAACTAGTCTGGCACTCATCATCAAAACTTAAAATAAGTCCAACAATTTCCCTCTTTTTAGTGATGATGCCAATACCCTCCTTACAATAAAGCAAAAAGATAAAAACAAAAACAGAACAAATTCAGTCATTTCTCATTATAATCATATTTGTTCAACATTATTACAAACTAGGATCAGCAGAATGAAATAAACAGTGTAAGTATGCTGATCTAGTTCCTGTCTTTGTCTTGCTCTTTCTTCTCATAGAACTTCTTGATTTCCTTGACAACATCCTGCATCCACTGATTTTCAATTGGAGAAAAGTCAACCCAATGATTCAGATCTTTCCACCACTTCCAGGCTTCTGGTAGAGTTAATCTTATGTTATGAACACTGAAGCCATGTCCCGTGTAGAAGTGTTTGAATTCATCCAGTGAACTCCTTGCTGATTGAACAGTTCCCAATCTACCTCTTCCACCTCTGCCTCATCTTCCACCTCTAGTAGAGGCTCTCATAGCTTTGACCCTTGTTTCCTAAAGCTTCATTCCTAAAAAGTAATCTAGACCCTCAAAATATCCTATGCGACTGTAAGGTCTTTTCTTTCTATAGTAAAGCTGCTTATATTCCTTCAGGAGGTCATCAGTCAACTGAACTCTGCCAGGTGTAGGGTTCCTGAACTCATTAGTATCATCCTCCCATTTCTTCTTTGCAAAGATCCTTGCAGCTTCCTTTGCTTCTGCTGTAAGGCCCCATTCCCCCTTATTGACATAATCAACAAACCGGGACAGTAGACCTTGAACACTCTCCTGTGTGATCACTAATATAGCAAGTTGACCTTCCATAATTTCTGTCCGTGTGTCAACTGCAGTGATCCATCCTTTCAGTGTTTGCTCCAGCAGATTGATCCTCTCAGTGACCTTAGGATCCAATACAGCACGTTGAGGTGTTGCAGTAGGTTGAATTTTAGTAGACTTGGATGTGTCAGTAAGTTTGTCAAGCTTTTTGTGTAAACAGGCAAATTGTTCATTCAAAATTTTATCTCTGTGGGTATTGTTTTGTTTTCTGCCTCTCACATCTTTGGTCAAGTCAGCAAGTGCATACTGAGTGGAAGTGATGTTGGATGCAACTGTCGTAGTGGTTCTCCATCTATTCTCCACCAGATTGACCAAGTCTTCAAATCACTGTTCTTGTCTATTAAATTGAGCTCTCAGCTGTGTGATATCATCCCTCACAGCTTTCAATTCATTCAAAACGTGTCTTTGATGCTTGCACCGACCACATCTTGACCATATGTCCAGCGACATCATCAAAGAGTTCTTCCACATTATAGTTTGCCCTCTGTGTGCAGACAACCATGGACCAAGTCCTATCCCATTCAGCAGGGTCAGGACCATCCTCAACCACATCTCCAAAAATATCTTCCAAGATAGGATCTTGTGCAGGTGGAGGTTCCAAGACATGTTCTTCTTCAAATATTGGTACATGTGCCTGTTGAGGTTCATCAACAACTTCTTCTTCATCAGGCACATGGAATTCCTCATCACTGAAGTCATAGTCCAGCAGCTGTTCATCAACATTAACAATAGTCTGCTGACTATCTTTACCTTCAGTAGCCTTAGTTTCAATAGACTGCACTGCACTGATAGGTGTTTCAGCAACCTGTTCTATAACAATATTTTCAACTAGTGCAGGGGTTTCCTCCAAACCCATCAAAGGTTCCAACCTTTGTCCAGGTGCTGTCTGATCCTCGGCACTGTACCTCTGTTCCAACTTTGTATTCGAGTCTTTGTTTGTAACTCGACAACTTTGAACCACCTCTTCAACAAGAGCTTGAGGGAATATAGCATCATTTTCCTATAACACTCCTCTAGCATCAGCAGCCTTTTGCAACTAATCTGAAACTAGTGACAAGGTTTCTTGAGTGTCAAACCACTCCTGATACTGTGCTGAATCTTCTAAACCTTCAGCAGCTTCTTCATAGACAATAACATCATCAAGAATAAATATGATGGTCTCTTTCAAAGATGTTTCTACAGCAAGTTGTTCTTCTAAATCTTAATTAAAAATGGCTCCCAGCTCTTCATTTAATGAGTCAGCCTGCTGAACCTCAGGATTTACATCAGACTCCACAAATAACAAGGTGTCAGACATACTAACCATCCTGTTGTCTCAAATATTTATCCCATCATTGATTAAAGCTTCCAGATCATCTATGGTCAAATCTTCCATATCTTCATCCACATTACCAGTCTGTTGTCCCTCATCAGATTTATCAGCAGACTGATCTGCTGTATTATCTTTGGATCCATGTCCTACCTCCTCAGTAGGTCTTTCCAATGCAGTGCCACTGGATTGGCCTGGGAAAGAAGGGTTGTCATTATCAGAATCAGAGGATGATGTATCATCATCATCAGGTCCAGAGTGTGGTTCATTGATCTTGATGCTTGCACTCTGTTTTTCACTTTCAATGAGATCCAGCAGCCTTACTTGTAACTCAGATGTATCATTCAAACCATGTAAGTTCTCCACACCCAACTTATTAAATGACCACTCTTCAAAGTCAGTCATTGGCTTTGCAGCTGATTTCTGTCTCTTATAAAAACCAAATTTCCAAGCAAAGTAGTCCTGAATTTTCTTGATGTTGAGATCTACTTTTTCCTTCCTGGATTTCTTCTCTTTTCTTTTAAAAGGCATTGTTGGCCTTGTTGGTGTAGATTTCTCATCTTGTTGTTCTCCAAAAGCTTCAACAAGATGGGCCAATGTATCTATAGCAGATACAAATAGGTCAGTAGGTTCATCAGGTTGTACATTTGTACCTACCACCTCCAACTGTTCCACACTAGGTTCCCCCTGACTTGCATGTGTATCAGTAGGGTCTGCAGTAGTGTGTTGTTCCCCCTGAGTTGTAGCCTCCACAGCAGGGTCAGGAACAATTTTTTGTTCAACAACAACCTCTCTAGCCTCAGTAGGCTCATCACCTTGTACATGTGCTTCCTCAATAACACTTTCAGCTTCCTTTTGGGCCTCCAAAACCCTTAAATCCTTTCCCTTTCCATGCTTTTTCTTTTGCACAACCTCCTTCATTCTCTTTGTAGGTTGTTCAGTTTCAAGATCCTTAGCAGCTTTTCTCTTCCTTGAATCTTCTTTTAACTGCTCTCTCAAAACTTCACGGCGATTTTCTTTGTAATTCCAATGAGGCTCAGCGACCTCAACAATATTGGAACCTCGAGGGATTCAGCGAGAATCTACCGATTCTTTGCTTTGTCTTCTTAGGCTTTAACAACTTAGTAATCTTTCTTGTATCAGTAGCCTTTCGCTTCTCATCAGCCTTCTTAGGTGTAGCCGGTTGTGCAACTTGTTTAACCTGCTCACCACCAGCATCATCATCTCCATCATTGTCACTTTCAGTCCTTTCTGTATCCAAATCCTCATCATCATCCAAACCAGGGATGAGATAATTGATTACCTTCTTATATCTGGACTTGTTGATCTTTTCAGGTGCCACATCAGCAATCTTCAAGTGGTTCAGTATGGCCTGGACCATCAAACCCAAATGTAGTGTCTTGGACTTCCTGGTTCCCTCTCTGTCCTCTGTTATCACCTTTTTCATGTATTGGACAAATAATCCTCTGCCCAATCAAACTTCATACTCTTGCATATGATTATCAGCAGGTCAATCTTGGGTCCAGATAGTGTATCGAGTCTTCCACTGAATCCTAGAATGTTTTTAGCAATAATCTTGCTCAGCAGATTATATTCCATTTTGATATGCTTCACATTTATTCTCAGTGTTGATTTTATGGAATTGATGGTCTTTATTGTATCAACAAACTCCAATCTTGACAGCTCCAAAGATTCAGGGTTGGTAGGAGCATGATTTCCAAGTCCAAACCCGAATATCTCCATCAGCAGGTTTGATGAAATTCGAATCTCCTGACCATTTACAGTAGTAGTAAATGCCTCTCTATCATCTCTAATCACAATGTTTCTCCAGAAACTTGTAACATTAGTATAAGAGATGCTTTCCAATCTCAGATTAAGAACATCTTCTAGCCCTCCAACCCTCCTGATTCTTCGACCAATATTGATAGCTAGTTCTGTCTTCTTAGCATCAACAACGAATCCTCAGACACTTTGGCTCGTTCCAATGTGAATATCACTTTTATCCGCCATTATGGATGAAAAAAATGAAGAGAAAGCTTTCAAATCTGTGTTCACACTGTATATCTTCATAGAAAAATTGATCTGAGAGTTGTATGTAGCTTTTGCGTGTAAGGTTTGTATATAAAGAGTAAGAAAGTGGGTAGAA
The DNA here is from genome assembly GCA_026214975.1 of Gentiana macrophylla. Taxonomy (NCBI): domain Eukaryota; kingdom Viridiplantae; phylum Streptophyta; class Magnoliopsida; order Gentianales; family Gentianaceae; genus Gentiana; species Gentiana macrophylla. Next base: position 78,724,520 of record CM047814.1, read on the forward strand.
AATGACAGTCAAGTACTGTACACGTACTGTAGCATTAACCACGATTAAAGTTGGAATGAATGTGATGTTGCCACGTGTCCCACTAATTGATCCCATAAAGTTGTAACCGTTGGATATTTGTAACCGCAGTTATAAAGATAAGAATAATATCCAATTACTGTTGACTTTCAGTTAAGTTTGAATGTCTTGCAATGTATAACTCAGTGGACTTTTTCTTCAGTAGACTTGGATCTGCAACCTGCTGACAAGAATGGTTTAGCAGCCTACTGACATGGTAACTCTGCTGATCTTCAACAAGATTAGTTTTGTCCAACTGATAATACAAAGTGAAGTTTAATACCAATGACTGATCTGTCAAGTGAGCTCACCCAACAGGACAAAGACCAATCCCCTTGGCAACTTCATTTGCTCAATTGTCCAAACTATTTAAGTACATGGAATTGTTGATACCAATGACTAGTCTTCTAAGTGAGCACACCCAACATAGCAAAGACTAATCCCCTTGGTGAATTCCAGTACACTGCTGTTTAAAGGTATATCAGTCAACTTTTATGATTCCAAGTTCAGTCCTTAACGTAGCAAATTTTTCACTATCCAATGGTTTGGTAAATATATCAGCAAGTTGATCTTCAGTAGGGATGTAAAGAACCACCACATCTTTCTTTTCAGCATGATCTCTTATAAAATGATGTCTCACATCAATATGCTTGGTTCTTGAGTGTAAAACAGGATTTTCTATGATTGCTATTGCACTTGTGTTGTCACACATTATAGGAATTTCTCTTTCTTCAATTCCAAAACCCCTTAACTGTTGTCTTAACCATAGTATTTGTGCACAGCAACTTCCAGCAGCAATATATTCAGGTTCAGCAGTGGAAATTGATATTGAATTCTGTTTCTTACTGAACCAGGAAACCAGTCTATTTCCCATCAACTGACAGGTTCCTGTGGTGCTTTTTCTATCAATCTTGCAACCAGCATAATCAGAATCTGAGTAAGATATAACTTTGAAGCTTCCATCTTTTGAATACCATATCCCTACTCTCAAAGTCTCTTTTAGATACTTGAGAATTCTTTTAACTGCAGCTAAATGACTTTCTTAGGCTTTGATTGAAATCTTGCACCTACATCAAAGGATATATCAGGTCTGATGGCAGTGAGGTACATCAGACTGCCAATCATCCTTCTGTATAAAGTCTGATCAACATCTTTGCCTTCTTTATCTTCATCCAGTCTGATGTTAGTACTCATAGGAGTTGATACCTTGGTGCTATTTTCCATGCCAAACTTCTTCAGTAGCTCATTGGTATACTTTGTTTGATGAATGAAGATTCCATCTTTCATTTGTTTGACTTGTAATCCCAAGAAGTAGTTCATTTCTCCCACCATACTCATTTGGAACTTGCTTTTCATAAGATTAGCAAATTTTTCACATAGCAATTCATTTTCAGAACCAAAAATTATGTCATCAACATAAATCTGTACCAGCAGGGTGCTGTCCCCTTCATTGATTCCGAAAAGAGTCTTGTCAATGGTACCTTTTGTAAAACCATTGTCCACCAAAAATTGAGATAGGGTTTCATACCATGCTCTTGGTGCTTGTTTCAAACCATAAAAGTGCCTTGTTAAGTCTGTACACTTTATCTTCTTGATCTTTAACTTCAAAACCAGGAGGTTGCTGAACATAAAGCTCTTCTTCCAGAATGCCATTCAGAAATGCACTCTTGACATCCATTTGGTATACTTTGAAGTTTTTATAGGCAGCATATGCCAAGAATAATCTTATAGCTTCCAATCTTGCAACTGGGGCATATGTCTCATCAAAATCTATTCCGTCAGCTTGAGAATAGCCTTTTGCTACTAGTCTGGCCTTATTTCTTACAATGGTAACAGATTCATCCAATTTGTTTCTGTATACCCATTTTGTTCCAATTATATTTTCATGAGTAGGCCTTTCTACTAGTGTCCAAACTTGATTTCTTTCAAATTCATTCAATTTTTCTTGCATAGCAATTATCCAATCTGGATCATATATAGCTTTTTCAACAACTTTAGGCTCCATTTGAGATAGAAAACAAGTAAACATTACTTCCAATTGTCTTCTAGTCCTTACACCTTGTTGTATGTTCACAATAACTTGCTCAGCAGGTGATCCCTTAACCATTGTAAATCATGATTAGTTTGATTTGCAGGAGCTTTATCTTCAGTAGGCTCTAGTGTTGTTTCAGTACGGGGTTCAATAGATCCTTGAACTGCATCAGTTGTTGCATCGATGAGTGTTACAGCGAGTTCTTGGCCCGAGTCGAAAACTTTTAAGTCATTTATCCTTTCCAAAACATCAACACATTCTGGATCAGTGACTTGGAGATTCTCAGCAGGTTTTGAAACTTCATCTTCCATACTAGTGAATTTTGGTTCATCAAATACAACATGTATTGATTCCTCATGTTTCAATGTCCTTTTATTCAGTACCATGAATGCTTTGCTGACAGAAGAATATCCCAAAAAGATTCATTCATTTGATTTTTGTTGGAATGTCTTCAATTGCTCCTTATGATTCAAAATAAAACGTTTGCTTACAAATGGATAGAAATAGGATATATTTGGTTTTCTTCCATTCCATACTTCATAAGGTGTCTTCAGCAGCTTCTTGTTCACTAAGGTCCTATTTTGTGTATAGCATGCTGTATTGATTGCTTCAGCCCAATATCTTTTAGGTAATAATGCTTCACAAATCATAGTCCTTCCTGCTTCTTTCAAAGTTCCGTTTCTTCTTTCAGCAACCCCATTTTCTGAGGTGTACCAGCAGCAGCTAATTAATGCAGCACTCTATTTTGCTCACAATATTCTCTTAAGACTTTATTGAGAAACTCAGTACCCTTGCCCGATCTGATCTTCACTACTGTCAAACTTTTCTCATTTTGCAATCTCTTCAAAAGTTCAGGCATCTTTTGAAGTGTCTCACTTTTCTTGTTCATGAATACTACCCAAGTGTATCTTGAATAATCATCCACAACTACTAGAGTGTACTTCTTTCATGTTACACATGTTGGTGTTACTGGTCCAAATAAATCCATGTGCATTAGCTACAAAACTCTTTTTGTTGATTGCTTAGTCTTTGACTTGAAACTTGACTTTGTTTGTTTACCTTGCTGACATGCATCACATAGAGCATCCTTTTTTAATATTATCTCAGGTAAACCAATCACAAATTTCTTTTTCACCAACTGATTAATGTATCAAAGTTAAGATGATTCAACTTCTTATGCCATAACCAATTCAGTTCTGACTTAGTATGCACAATCAAGCAGGTTTCTGGAACAGCAGTAGACCAATCCACAACATACATGTTTTGTTGTCTTCTACCAGCCAACACAACTTGTTCACCTCTTTCACTTATGACAACACAGTAGCCTTTGTCAAAAGTGACCTTGTAACCCATGTCACAAAAACTGTCCAGTGCTCAGTAGGTTGTAGTCCAGCCCTTCCACAAATGCAACATTCCTGATAGTTAATCCATTCCTCACCAATGTGCCATATCCTCTTGTGTATCTTGGTGCGTTCTTGTTGCAAAAATTGACTCTTGGACCATCCTTTGCCACATAATTTGACAAACAGTGCTTATTCTTTGTCATATGTCTGGAACATCCACTGTCAAAGTACCAGACACCCTACAAAACAAAGTTAGTGCATTTTAGGTACCCAAAACTCTTTGGATCCATAGTGATCAGTGGTAAGCATGACCATTGGCATATTTCCATAAGGTCTTCTTTGAAAAGTATTATACTTTTGTACATATGTGAATTCCACACTTCCATAAGATCTAACATTTGGTTGTGTAGGATTCACATATGCTTTCTGGACTTCTGGTACATAATGATGTTTGAAGTGATTTCTGTTGTTAGAAGCACTAGCATAACCATAGGTTTGCTGTCTGTTAAGAGCATCCCAGTAATATGGAGTCTGCTGAGGTCTCCACTGAGGTCTTGAATAAGTCCTCTGCTGAGTCCTCTATTGATTCCATTGCTGAGGATTTACCCTAGCATTATGGTTATGTCTATTGTTTCTTATAGTAGGGGTAGGAATATTCCAATCATCATCAGTAGGGAACAATCTGCCTTTCCTCCTAAGATAAGTATCCCTAAAATTATTAACATTTATAGGTTTAGGATTCTTATCCTTGGAATATTTCTGATTTTTACCCTTTTGTGGTCTAGCAGACTTAGCAGCAGGTCTGCTATCAGTAGGTCTAGAAGGTCCAGCAGTCCTACTTTTGGATTTACCCTTTTTGTTAGGTGTTGTTGACCTCTTTGACTTCTGCTTTTGCTTCTTTGAAGACTTCTCAGTAGGATTTACTACCTCAGTAACCTTTTTGGGTGTTTGATCCTGTGCAGGTATAAACTTAAGACCAATTCTGGTACTAGGTTCAGTAACCTTACTGGATCCACTCTTAGTAGATTGCTGAGTTCCAAATCCAAGGCCTGTTCTATCACCATAAGGCTTTCCAGATTTGAATGCAGTAGTGGAACTAGATTGTTCAGCAGATTCAGCAGCTATTGAATGTACAGCAGACTTATGTTGATTCTGTTCAACATCCTTTTCCTTTCCTTTGAGAGTTCTTAATTCAGCTTTTAACCTTTCAACTTCTGTTTGAAGAGCTTCTTTTTCAGCCTTCACAATCTCTTAACCAGATTGTATTTTCCGCAGTTGATTAAGGATAGCATCCAAAATTTCTTCATTGTCAGAATTTTTAGGATTTGAACCACAAGTTGATTCACAATCACTTTCAGCAGGAGTATTTATAGATACAGAATTGTATACCTCCTTTGTTTCTTCCATATTGGCCATTAAAGCATAATCTTCCATGTCAGCAACATGTGCAGTATCATCAGATTCATTTCCCTTTTCTGATTCAACTTCATAGCCTGATTCATCATCAGCAACCATTGCTTTCTTGCCAGGTCTTCTTTGCTGATTTTTGTTCTTCAGTAGGTCTGGACAATCAGGTCTGACAAGTCCAAGTTTCTTGCAGTTAAAGTACAGATAATCAGGTTCCTTTTTTTGTTTTAGATTAGGACAGTCAGGTTTGAAGTGTCCTGGTTTCTTGCAATGAAAACACAAGTAATCGTTATCTTTCTTGGATTCTCCATTCTTCTTTTCACTTGATTTCTTTGTGAAATTCCTTGGAGAACCTCTTCTTGTTTTCATCATTCTGATTTTCTTGCTTAGTAGGGAAATTTTCTCTTGCATCTCATCCAGTAGATCATCTTGGTCTCCTGATGGTTCTTCTTTATGTGCAGCAACCAATGCAGTAGTCTTAGGTTCTTCCTTTTTATAGTCTCAGGTGCAAGTTTCTTACTGAATTCATATGCCTTGAGATCTAAAAATAGCTTGAAGGTGTCCTCTTCATGTAGTCTTCTCATTTCTTCTATGGCAGTAACCTTCATTTCCCAAACTTCTTTTGCTGGTAGGGCTTCTATGATTTTTGTATTGATTTCTTCTTTTGAGTAGTCTACACTCAGTAGGGTGAGTTCATCCATGATAGCATTGAACCTTGACTCCATTTGTTCAATAGTTTCATTTAGTTTCATTTTGAAATCTTGAAACTTCTTTTTGGCTACACTGATCTTGTTTTTCTTGATAGCATCAGTGCCTTCACAGATTAATTGCAACTTATCCCCAAGTTCCTTTGCAGTCTTGCAATCCTTCACTTTCATGTACATATTTCTATCCAAGGTTCTGTATATGATATCAATAGCAATATTGTTGAGGTTTGCTCTTTTTCTATCTTCAGCATTCCACTCTCTTTTTGGCTTTGGAACATCTGAGTTTCGATTCCCACGATTCTTGACTTAGTAATCTCCAGGTGGTCTATCGATCGACACATCCATCATCTCATCATGTGTTGCGACTAGATAAGGCGCATCGGACGTTTATACATCAAAACGATCTAAGGAACACATCAACATAGTTCTAGCATACTGGTTGTTATCCATGATGCAAAGCTTTGAAAATCAGAAACTTGAAAAAGTTTTCAAAGTATTTTCACAAGCACAAGTAGGATTACTTTAGAATAGAAGCACTGCTCCGTTACCAATTGTTGGTCCCTTGAAAAGGCTTTGGTTAAGCTTAGAGAGGGGAGGGGTGAATAAACTTAACACTTAAAACTTTTGGAGTTAACAAACTCAGCAAGGTCGATGCTTTCTTGTTTGCTCGATAGTCTGGCGACGACGAGTAGATATCAATGAATTTGTTGCAGCGGAATATATTCAAATTAAGCCTTATTACTTGTTGTTTAAATAGATGATACTAAGTATTAGATACTCAGTAGTGTAAGTGTGTGTAGTTCAGTTGCTAGTTTCAGTTGCTAGTCTTCAGCAGGTTTCTTGTAAAAGAAAGTTTGAATCAAGTAAATGATTCAACAGTCAGCAGCTTGATCAGGATGAAATGATCAGCAGCTTGAGGTCTTCAAGTGTGTAAACTTGATGTAACTTGATAGCAGATTACACTTGAAGAATTTTCTGGATCAATAGTTTTAAGTTCAATGTAAGTCAGCAGGGTGAATTCTTGATATGATACTTGATAGCTCAGAGTAGATTGTTATTTTTCATCACTTTTCATCACTTGTATCTGAATCAGGAGTCCTCTATTTATAGCTGAGAATCCTGTGACTTATGTTTGAAATTCAAACATAGCCGTTTCAGATTTGTCCCCATCTGACTTGCATTACGTCTCTCATGTACATAGTCTTGACCTTTGTCGATTGCTTTTGACATTTCGGTCTGTCCACCCTTTGACTTGTGTCCATTGGTTAATCCTCTGAATCTTTCCAACGTTCTTTTAATCTTGGCCATTGATTTGTTGACAATATCAAGGCTTGTAATTCATCATTATCCTTGTAATATTCCAATGTAACCTTTGATTAAATCAAGATTTATACTTAGCAGATACCTGTGTATATTGGTCTACTGATGTACATGTCAGTCAGCTGTCATAAGTCTGCTGTGTTTACAAAACACTTCAGCTGACTTCTTTTCATCTAACTTTTTATTGTGAAGTTTTTTTGTTTTTTTTTATTTTTATTTTAATAAACTTGTAGTTTTATTGATAAGAAAACATTACAAGTTTTTGCCATCCTTGGCCTCCTCCCTTCTAAAGTTTTTCATCAATGTGCTACCCCACCTCCTTAAAACCCTGGTCCAAAAAACCCGTAGTGGGAAAAATCGGGTGCCAGGGAAAGAGTATGGGCCTCACACATTGGCAAGCCCAGCCCAAAAAAGGAAAATACAATGAACAACCAAATCCTAAAACAGTGAAAAAAGGAAGAATAGCTACAACTTGAAGCCCCGTCTGTATCTGCCAGCAGTAAGCATCAACCAAGCCACAAACCATCCTTAAGTTGAAACAGGCAGTCATCATGTCTTCAAAACAGCATCCATTCCCAAACAAAACAGCATCAAATGCCAAGCTATAATCCATTGCCTTCTTGGTTCTTGATAATCTGACAGTTGATCAACCTCTCCTCTGTTCCCTGGAATTAAGATACACAAGAGAGAAAGTTCTGCTTATATGGAACAGAGAATAGAAAATGAGGATGATGAATATATCAAAAATACAACCTGGTTTGCACCCTTCAGAAAAGAACTGAAAGGTGCTTCCAAGGGGAAAAGCCATATAGAAAATCATCTCCTTCATTTGTATCTTATGTGGGCCAATTGCAGCATGTCTTCATGAATAATGGATCTCAGTCCAAGATCAACTTCATCTCTGGTTATAACTCTGTCTTGCTGGGTGACACTAGCCTGTTTAGCAAGAAAATCAGCTGTCATATTCCCTTCCCTATAGATGTGATTAATTTGAAAATGATGCTTGTGAATCATGTTTGCAATCTGGTAAATATCAGCCATATGCTTCCATGGGGCCTGAGTAGAACCTTGGATCACATCAACCAGCAGCTTAGAGTCACTTTCTATTTCAACCCTGTCCAAATTCAACTCAATGCATTGATTTATACTTTTATTGTGAAACTTAGAGTACACCATTTTGAATATGACTATGTTCCAATCACCCCTTATCATGTGGAACTTAGACCTTGTACACAAGGTATATGTAATCAGTTTAGGTCATCACAGACTTCCCTAAATTCTGATTTCATATCCTTGACTTTAATTACTAAGTTTGATCCCTTAGGCTTCAATAACTGAGTTTGAACCCTCAGCCTTCAGTCTTCAGCAAGTCCCTAACTAGTCTACTGACCTAGTTACCTTATTGACCTAGACAGGTCTGCTGATAAAGTCAGATGACATAGTTACAATGCTTGTTTGATCAAACCTATACAAAGATCAAACTCTAATAAACATATACATTTGATCTAGACATCTTTTTGCATTTGCTCTATAACAGCTAGTCTGGCACTCATCATTAAAACTTAAAATAAGTCCAACATGGCGGAACTTACCAAGGTACAACCCATTCTGGCTAATGGATGAAGAATTTGCAAGTTTGTTTAGTATGACATGGAATAAGCAGAGACCTTTAGATCACTTCTATGTTCGATCGAGATCATACGAACGAGAGAAATTCAAAGGGGATGGTCCAGACAGAAATATGGTGATTTATCAAGCAGATAGAATCACTTCAGAAAAGGATGACTTCAATTCGAATGGGCTCACATTACTCAAGAGAAGCAGAGACAGACATCATGAAGGAGTTAGAAAGCTTGCAAGATAAAGAGGAAATGTTTTGGAAAACCAGAGGAAAATCAGAGTGGTTGCACAAGATGGATCGAAACACAAAATTCTTCCACCATAAAGCAAGCTCGAGACGTCAGTGAAATAATATTGAGGCTTTATTTGATGCGGATGGTATTTTTCATACAGATGGAAAAGAATTAATGAGAATTGCACGCAGTTTCTTCGTAGACCTCTTCACATCTCAGTCGGCTGAGGAACTAGAAAATCCTGATATGCACTTCTTGACTTTATCCGACGAGGACCGCGTAAGGCTTTCCCTCCCTTTCACAGAGGAAGAAATATGCCGAGCTTTGAAACAAATGCCAGGAAATAAATCTCTCGGTCCTGACGGTATGCACTTGCTTTTCTTACAAAAATTTTGGCCAGAAGTAGGCCCTCAGATTACCTCTTGTTGCTTGCGTGTTTAAATGAGGGACGTGACATTGAAGGGTTCAACAATATGTATATTGTTTTGGTACCAAAGAAGAAATCCCATGTGGATATGCATGATTTCAGGCCTATCAGTCTCAGTAATTCTATCTACAAAATATTCGCAAAAACTTTGGCAAATCGATTAAAGAAAGTTTTGGATAGAATTATCACAAACTCCCAGTTAGCCTTTATCAAAGGGAGAATAATAACTGACAATATCATTGCGATTTTTGAAGTTTTTCACTCTATGACTCAAGGGCAAGCGGGATGTGACAATCATTTTGCGATGAAACTCGACATGATGAAAGCTTTTGACCGAGTGGAGTGGAGTTTTCTTAGATTCATGATGGAAAAAGCAGGCCTTTCGGAAAGAATTATTTCTTTGATAATGACTTGCATCGAGTCAGTGACTTATCAAGTTCTTCTGATTGGCAACCCTTCTACGACCTTCAAGGCATCGCGTGGAATACGTCAGGGAGACCCTTTGTCACCTTTCCTTTTTATTTTGTGCGCAGAAGGATTTTCTGCATTACTCCAGCAAGCTTTGTCTTCTAGAACGATTAAGGGAATATCTTTTGGTAATGGAAGCTTCGAATTAAATAATCTCCTCTTTGCAGACGATTCTTTGATTTTCTCGGAAGCTACTTTGGAATCTTCATATGCTATACATGATCTTCTCCACACTTATGAGCAATGTTCGGGTCAAAAGGTAAATTTTGCTAAGTCATCCCTCTTTTTAGTAAAGTCGGTTCATCTTGTCTGTGAGAGAAATTGCAAACTTTTTGTGATGAATATCGGTAGCAGGCGAGTAAGTATTTGGGTTTGCCATATTTGATCGGGAGGTCAAATTTTGAAATCTTCGAATATATCAAAGAACGAGTATATCCGTAATTTTTGGAAGAAGGAAATCTTCGAATATATCAAAGAAAATAGGAGGTTGGAAGGAGAAATTTTTGTCAACATCCAGGAAAGAGATACTGATAAAACCGTAATTCAAGCTATATCACAATATGACATGCAATGTTTCCTTCTTCCAAAAAGACTGACTGATTCATGATTTGGAATCCTTGATCCGTCAATTATTTTGGAGTAAAAATAATGGGGAAAAAAGTATCCATTGGCGAGCTTGGGATTTATGTTGTAAGTCAAAAAAAGAAGGGGGCTTGGGTTTTCGAGACATGGAATCTTTTAACTTGGCAATGTTAGCGAAACAATCTTGGCGCCTCATACATTTTCCTTCCTCTGTAGCAGCGAACCTTTTCAAAGCTAAATAATTTCGCACAAAATCCTTTCTGGAAGCAAAGCTCGGGTCCAAACCATCTTTTCTCTGGAGGAGTATTTTGGCCGGTAGATAACTTTTAAATAAAGGTTTGCGATGGTCTATTGGAAATGGAGAATCTGTCCGGATAGGTGCTGATCCATGGTTGCCAATGGAGCCAAGTTTTAAGGTGCAATTGCCGACTGAGGGCGTTTCGATGGACTCACGGGTAAGCTCATTAATTCATCAGGGTACTAGAACATGGATTACTGAAAGGGTTAACCAATTTCATCCTATCGAAGCAGCAAAAAATTTTCAAATCCCTCTCTCAATTCAACCTAGGCCTGATCGTCTTGTGCGGCACTACTTAGAAAATTGATTTACTCAGTCAAAACAGGTTACCATATAGCTTTCCAATCTAAGGCACATTGAGGACTCTACAATGCGCCTTCAAGCTCAACAAGAGGAGATCGGGTTTGGAAAAATCTTTGGAAGCTGAATATCCGCCCCCGAGTGATCCACTTTACTTGGAGAATTATCCAAAATGGTCTACCAACCGCCCGCAACTTGGCCTACAAAAGGATAGGGTCACCGACGTTCTCGGTTTGTTGTGGAACGGAAGAATCCATTTATCATTGTCTTTTTGAATGCATAATAGCAAAAGAGGTTTGGGCAAAACTCGATTCTGTAATCTTATGGACCAAGCTACAAGCAAGCTCTTTTGCGGATTTGTTCGATGTCGTCTTTAGCTCCAAGGAGGAAATGCTTATATCTCGTTTTTTATTGGCTTTGTGGCACATTTGGAAGGCAAGATGCTCAGGGGTCTTCGAGAAACATGGTGTTTACGTGGAAAGAATTATTAATCAAATTGAGACGGATCTAGAAAATCTCAATCTGCGTGAAAGAGTCCATCGAAAGAGCCCTCATTTTCAACCTCCCAGCCCCAAATGGAAGAAGCCGAGTCCGGATATGGTCAAGTTTAACTATGATTCTTCATGCTGTAAAGGAGCGATTTCAACCGGTGGTTTAATTCGAAACAGTGATGGTAAAGTTCTAGCCTCCTTCTCCGAAAACTTGGGTATAGGAGGGGATGCAACTATTGCAGAAGCCCGGGCCCTTTACACTTCTCTATGCTATGCGATCACTTGAGGCTATTACCACGTCATTTTTTAAGGCGACTCTCAGGTGGTTTATCACAAGCTGGTTTCCACGTCTGAAGATTTGTCACATCTTGGTTGTATTATTGAGGATTGCGTTAAGCTTTTTCCTTGCTTTTCTCATTTATCTTTTTCTTTCACAAAAAGAGAGGGGAATACCCCTGTTCATCTGTTAGCTAAAGAGGGTCTCTCTCTTATGGGCTCTCGCTGTTGGCATGAAAATCTCCCACCTCTTGTCCTCTCTGTTGTGGCAACGGATCTTTCTTAATAAAAAATATATGCTTTTGGCTTTTAAAAAAAAAAAAAACAAAATCTACTTAATAATGCATAAGAGGGTTTATATAAATTATACAAACACAACAAGAGGATGAATGAGCAAAGTAAAATCCAAGATCTTCCGGTAATGTTTCGTCTACGCTAGGTGGTAAACTCCCGAACAAGCTCCAAGATCCTTGATGCTTGAACCTTTAAAAATCATATATTTTGATTCTGTTATAAAACGGATGGAGATAACTTCAGATGCAAGAAATAGAAACAGAAGCAATCAAACATAAACAATCAAAGGAGATAACAGAAACAAGAAGAACACAAATTTAACGTGGAAAACCCCTCAGTGGGAGAGGTAAAAAAAAACCACGGGCAGAGAAGAGATATTTTTATTATGCCTTTGAATTTCTGATTTCAACACACGAGAAAAACAATGTAACAAGCTGTATTTATAGGTACAAATCCTAAACCCTAGCCGCAAGGAATCTTTGTCTCGATGCACCATAAATACCCCTACACGTGTCCTCCTCTTTTAATGACACTGTATAGTATAGTCACATCATGAAATTATCGGATGTGGGACCTGTTTGTATTCCGGTGCTCGTGACTATCACCCCTGGCGATAGTTACCTGCTTTGAAGCTACCTGTTGAAGCTCGGTGACTCCACCCTACCGATGTACGAATTGAATACACTTCTCATGTCCATCACACACCGAGTCTTGATTGGTTCCACGGATGTAGAGTTTAAGTCACCTTACTGACAAATCTCCACATTGACTTCAACTCTCACTGAAGTCAAATAGATTGCATAACCAGATGTACTTGTACTAGATGCATTCGTCAATGCCAGATGTACTTGTACCAGACTATCTCCACAGCATCCACTCCACTGATCGGCCCTCAGTAGAGTTTCCAGAAACAGATTATAAGCTTTGAATATTCGGTTAGTCTAGGCAGTGGGAACTTACTCTCTTTGATCGGTTTTAGTGAACATATCGGCGAGATTCTCCTTTGTGCCAATCTTCTTCACCACAACCCTCTTCTCATTCCTCAAGAAATGATACGACATCAATATGCTTGGTTCTCTCATGATGAACCCGATCCTTAGCTAAACATATTGCACTTAGATCATCACAATATATATCGGCTGATCCTGATGCAACCCCAAATCACCGACTAGCCCTTCAACCGGATACCCTCCTTAGCTTGCTTGATGAAGAGCCATGTATTCTGCTTGATAGTTGATAAGGCTCATCAGTAGCTGAAGAGTAGCTTTCGGTGACCTCTGCATTTCCCAATGTAAACACATACCCGGTCATTGATTTTCTCTCATCAACATCACTGCATAATCGGCATCACAATAACTTTGTGACTGCACCGATATCACCTCCATAAATGAGACCAACATCACCACCTCTCTGTACACTGAATATCCTTTAACGACTTTCCGGTGTTCCTTTCCAGGTTGAGTCATAAACCTGCGACGACAACACTGATCGCTGAGCCAAATCGGGCCTAGTGCAAACCATGGCATACATCAAGCGCCAACTGCACTAGCATAGGGAACTTTGACATATACTCCTTCTCTTGGTGGTTGTGAAGCATAAACAGACAAATGAGCATTTGATGCCATAGGAGTATCTATTGGTTTTGCAGCAGACATCCCAAACTTGGCCAATATCTTCTGCACATAACCCTGCTGAGACAAGAATAATTTCTTTTGCCTTCTATCTCTCTAGATCTCCATCCCTAAGATTTTCTTGGCTGCACCCAAATCCTTCATTTCAAATTCAGCACTAAGAAGATTCTTCAGATTTTGAACATCAGACTTTCTTGCAGCAGCAATCAACATGTCATCCACATACAGAACAAGATAGATATATGATCCATCTTTGTGATGAAGTAAACACAACAGTCATAAGGACTTCTGTTGTAACCCTGCTGAAGCATTGTCCCGGATTTTATCAATACAAAACAACAAGTAATAAACCGGTTAACCTCAAGTGCAAGGATCGTAGTATGGAGGCTATGCCGGGTCGATCTTACGGGGAACTAGACGAATGTTAACCCTAGCTTTTGTTTTTAACTCACTATTGCCACGATTACTAACCTAACGAATAACTAGCTAAACAAATATGCAGAAAATAACTAGACAGAGGAGATTAATCCAATGCTAGGAAAGATTGAAAGCGATAAAAATAAACTAAAAGTGCAGGAAAATAAATTAACTAATCTAAACTAAGCTATGAGGATTGTAAATCAAGTTTATAAAAGACAAACGAGGATTGATCCACCTATCAACATGCATTGATCTATTATCTCGATTTTACGTGGTATTTACTTAGGTTGTGATTCACCTTACCTAAACATGAATTCCTAATTCCTTAGGCAATCCATCTATTAACCTAGTATCTTCCAATACTAATTTAACACGTTAAAAAGATCAAAGGTGTCAACTTTCACGTTAACGATCTAGTTTTTAGACTTACTAACTTCCGTTAATATAAATCTAATGAACTATTCTTATCTATGGTGATCTATGCTATTCAAGATTTCCATCAAACAATAACATATCAAGCATACAACATATCTCCCAATATAATTGCATTAAAACAAGAATATGCATAGATAAGAAACAACCGTAGTAAATACTCACAGTAAAAGTCGAAATAAATAGATCAATTCAATGCTGATGGCTTCACAATTCTCGTTTGAAGGAGGTTCTAGCCTCTGAGCATCCTCAGCAACCCAGAAAAGCAGAAAAATAACATACTACTAGCCTACTTTGATCGAATTTAAAGTTGCATAAAACTGGAAATAAAAAGTGTAAAATCGCACCAAAGCTGCCTTTAGAAATTTAGGTTCGAATTGTATGATTAGGGTTTGTGAAATCGCGCCTATTTATAGATTTTTAGGTCGGTTCCATTGAGTCGGTGCCGTGGGCGCCCGTCCACTATCTTGGGCGCCGTCCAGCCTCTATGAACGGAGAATGAACGCTCGTTCAGTACGCGTCTGAACTCTCTGAATGTAAATTACGATTCTGGACGCCAGTTCACTTTTATGGACGCCCGTCCACTACCTTGCTCCAGTATTTTGCTCATAACTTCACTTCTAGGGCTCCAAATGAGGTGATTCAACATGCGTTGGAAAGCTATTTCAATCCTCTACAACTTCCATCAAGACAACTTTCCCTGAAAGTGCCTACAAGTGTGGACAAAATCCCCATGAAGTGCCTGGTTCCGGTTTCTTGATCATTATCTCTTCCTTCTTCAATCTTTATCTTGATTTAGCTCGAATTATATCAACATTTGATCATCAATTTAGCCTCCAACATGTATCTACATCACATTAAGACATCGCAAAACGTAACACAATCCAAATACTCATAAAACCATAATCAAAACACGTACACAACCTCATTTTGCGAATAAACTAATTAAAAACTCACTTGCTTAATAAATCATTTGAACACTCGTTTTCTATGCAAATTATACAAATACGGAGGAAATCATTATCAAATATAATGTTACAAACCGTACAAAATCACCCTTAACAACTCCCCCACACTTAAACTTTGCTCGTCCCGAGCAAAACAAAACAAGATAAAGGCTCGGAAAGAATATAGACACCTCAACAAATATACCACATAGTCAATAAATTAGAAGTTCACCACCGTGTGTGTGCATAGCCATAGAAAATTTCCACTAAATCCAAACTTGAGAAACTCAAAGCAAAACTAGCTAATACCCCATCGTAGACTAGTAATAAATGACACTCATAAGATGCACCCTACAAACGTGACATATCCCGAAAAGAATGATCGAATGAATCTAGGGCCTTTCTGAAATACTCAGAGGATAATCCCTACAACATATCCATCGGTTTATACTGGGATAAGATTAACGACAACTAAGTCTTATATTCATTCCATACCAATTATTAAGTTGATTTAACTCTTTCACTTTAAACACACATTAGAAGAAGCTATTGCCCTCATAGCAGAATAGGACATTTCGAGATAATACCCTACCTTACTCCAATCATAAGGCAGCTTTTCCTAACTGTCGTGAGCTTTTAGTCATCATAGTGGTATAGGACATACGTGGTATACCCTACCTCACTCAAATCATCGACTAGCTTTCGACACACCCTTTTTTTAATCAACTATTAACTTATCCTTTTAATTGACATTAGCCCCGTGTTACTTATCACATTCAAACTTCTAGATATTCACGATTACATCGTTACTCGGAGCTAAATCTGAGACTATCATAAATCTCAAGATATATACGTAGCACTAAGCACATGACTTATAAGGAAATCAAAAACCACTAATCCAAAACGGGGTATAACTTTACAAATTAGCTCATCATTCACTATGGCACGTGGAAAATAAATCTTGGTGAAACAACTAACTCACTAAAAATATGGTATACAGCATCAATGACTATAACAAACCGAACAAAAACATGCATTGCTTACTCGAGACAAATCAAAAATTTTGAAAATTTAGCATCATTTTAGCATAGAAATAATATCATGTAAGCAAGTGCATAGATACATACCGACTAATCCCCTCCCCCACACTTAAATGACAACATGTCCTCATGTTGTGCAGAAATAAAAAGAAAGAAAGTACTTAGCTGATTGTAGTTCGAAAGTGGCAAGTCTAGAAGTGGCCATGGTCCAGAAATGCTTGAGGAAATCGTTGATCGCGTGGACCATCCACCGGAAAACTGATATCATCTTAAACTCACAATTGCTATCGCAAGTATCCTGCATACATGAAAAACAACACAAAACGTACCTCGGGGGATAGGGGGAAATTATATCATATGAAACAAAAGTGATAGAGATAAAGATAAGAGGAAATCGTAAGCAAAACCACACTTCGACCCTTTATAGGATTTGGGGATGGTGATCGACAAAAACAAACACAATCCTAATAAAACTGAACTAAAACAACGAAAAACAACTAAAGATAGAAACTAATATAATAAGGGATATCTAGGATGCCTCCTAGTAGCGCTAATGGTTATTGTCGTTAGCTCGACACATTTGAAGCTCACCTGATCAAAGCCATTTAACCTTTCGCCACCCACCTACCTCGCTTAAGCTCCGGTCCGTAGTGTGGGCTGCGAAACAAAGATCTAACGCATGGGGTTAAATCTTTGAACGCTCTCCATACCTTTTTAAGTTTCCCATGGTTGTGTTCTTTCTCCTCCGACTCCTCTCGATGACGCTTTAAGTTGTCGCTCCTCTCAAACTCTTCCATATCAAAGACTACCTGCTAGAACTTCTTCAGACGGATCACTACCGTCATCCTCGGAGAACAAGTCGGGTGACAACTCGTCAAATTCTTCGACTTGAGTAACACCACATCCGAGAATATCGAGAAATTTAACAATCAAAGGTTTCTCTTTAGGTTCACCGATATAGTGCTTGCACCTTTGTCCATTAACTCGAAACGGTTCGCCGCTATAACCGCGAAGCTCTAGAACGCCTCCAGGAATGATTTGGAGAATCTCAAATGGACCAGACCAACGTGTTCTCAACTTCCCAGGAAACAAATGTAACCTAGAATTGTAGAGTAACACTTGCTCACCGACCTTGAATTCTCTCTTCTTTATCTTGGCATCGTGGAGGAGTTTCATCTTCTCCTTACTAAGTCTGAAGTTTCATCTTCTCCTTACTAAGACTGGAGTCTGAAGTTTCAACTGCTGCAGGCGGTGTTTGCCACAGGATTGGGAATCGAAGTTAAGAAACTTCGTGAGCCCAAGACGCCTACGTGCTCTGCAGCTCGACAGTGCATGACATGGTTTCCGTAGACCATTTGATATGGCGATGTACCCATAGGGGTCTTATAGGCGATCCTATATGCCCAAAGTACATCGTCCAACTTCGCACTCAGCTTTTCTATGATCGCTCACTGCTTTTTCTCAGGATCTTCTTCAAGCTCTGGTTGCTTCGCTCAACCTGACCACTAGTCATCGGATGATACGGTGTGCCAGTTTTGTGACGAACACCATACTTCTCGAGGACTTTTTCCAAAGGTCGGTTGCAAAAGTGTGTCCCTTCATCACTGATCAAGGCACGTGGACATCCAAACCTCACAAAGATGTTCTTCTTCAGAAATTTCATGACCGTTTTATGATCATTGTGAGGAGTGGCTACTGCCTCCACCCATTTCGAAACATAGTCGACGCAAACTAAGATGTATTTGTTGCCACAAGATGATGGGAAAGGTCCCATAAAATCGATGCCCCATACATCAAAGACTTCGCACTCTAAGATGGGTTTCAAAGGCATGTCAAAACGCCTTGTCAGAGTTCCGGTTCTTTGACATCTATCGCAAGCTTTACAGAAGGCTTCTGTATCCTTAAAGATCGTAGGCCAATAGAAACCGGACTGGAAGATCTTCGCAACCGTTTTCCAAGGACCAAAGTGACCACCTGTGGGTCCACTATGGCATTGCTCGATTATATCACGTTGCTCGGATTCGGGAACACACCTCCTCAGCAAACCATCTTTGCAAATCTTGAAAAGGTAAGGTTCATCCCAAACGAAATATTTCATATCAGAGAAGAACTTCTTCTTCTCTTGATAAGACATTTCAGGATCGAGATAACGGGCATGAAGGTAGTTTACAATGGAGGAGTACCATGGAACATCGGGAGGACAACCGTCTATCAACATAATGTTTTCTAGAGGAAAGTAAAGATCTATATCATCTGGTTCATCCTTTTCCTCACTTAACACCCTAGAAACATGATCCGCCACTACGCTTCTCAACGCCGCTTCTTATCTTTGATTTGAACGTCAAACTCTTGGAGGGTCAGTATCCAACGCAGTAAGCGCGGTTTAGCTTCCTTTTTGGTCATGAGATATCGCAAAGCAGCGTGGTCAGTCCACACAATCACTTGAGCACCCAGCAAGTAACTACGAAACTTATCCATAGCAAAGACTACGGCTAATAGTTCCTTTTCAGTTGTCGTGTAGTTAACTTGAGAAGGACTCGGTGTGTGGCGGCATAATAGATAGGTGGAACTTTCCATTAAGCTTTTGCCTAAGATCGCACTGTGACATAGTTGGATGCATCACACATAAGCTCAAAGGGTAGGTTCGATCTGGCGATATAAGAATTGGAGCAGAGATCGCCTCTACTTAAGCTCTCCTCAAACGCGCGCTTGCAATTCTCATCAAAATCAAAAGTAACGTCTTCTTTGAGTAAAGTAGACAGGGCTTGGCAATCTTTGAAAAGTCTGGATGAACCTCCTATAGAAGCCGACATGTCCGAGAAAACCTCGGACCTCCCGAACATTCTTAGGATAACTCATCTTCTCAATAGTTTCAACCTTGGCCCTATCTACTTTCTATACCTTTGGTGAGATCTTGTGGCCAAGAACTATTCCTTCATCTACCATGAAATGGCATTTTTCCCAATTAAGTACTAAGTTCTTTTCCACACATCCGATAACACCGATCAAGATTATCGAGGCGATCATCGAAGGATTGACCAAAGACGAGAAATCATCCATAAAAATCTCCATGCACTTTTCAACTAGCCCGTCAAAGATTGCCATCATACACCTCTCGAAAGGTAGCAGGGGCATTGCATAGACCAAATGGCATCCGCCTATAGCGAATGTACCATAAGGGCAAGTGAAAGTGGTCTTCTCTTGGTCAACGGGGATCGATGGGTATCTGGAAGTATCCTCGAATATCCATCCAGAAGCGAGAGAATCGTGCCTGCTGACGCTCAAGCATTTGATCAATGAATGGAAGGGGGAAATGATCTTTCAGTGTGACCTCATTGAGCTTTCGATAATCGATACATACTCTGTATCCCGTAACGAGCCTCAATGCTATCTCTTCGCCTTCTTCTCATTCTTTTCAATAGTAATTCCACCTTTCTTGGGGACCACCTGAGAGTCGGGGACACCCACTCACTATCAAAGAATGGCGTATATGATACCCATATCTAGAAGCTTAATGATTTCCTTCTTGACTACTTCTTGCATGTGAGGTTGAGCCTTCTCTCGAGGTCACATCTAACTCTGTTTTGCACCCTCCTCGCCTTGATCTTGTGCATACGGATGTTGGGAGATATCCTCGGATATCTCCCACCGCCATCCAAAGGCTTTCTCATTTTGCGCAAGACGCGTTTAACGCTTTAAGCTCTTCTATTCGAGATAGCTTGGCAGAGATGATCAAAGGAAGCTTGTCACCTTCTCTTAAAAACACATACTTAAGATGTTTAGGCAACGGCTTGAACCAAGTCTCTGGGGGTTCCTCTAGACTTGATTTAAGATCACCACTCTTCAACTCAACATCGCTGAGCTTACTTAGTGGTCCTACTGCCAAGGCTTCTTCTCTTAGCTCATCCTCAAAATCAGCTGCTAACTGGTCTAGATTGACCACACCATGATTATTCAGATTATCAATCAATCGCTCATATTCTGCTTCTACAGCCAAGACTTGCTTATCCATGAAGTCATTGAAGTCATCAGACGTCTCCTCAATGGAACAGCCGGTTGGAGAACCGGAGGGTACTTGAATAGATTTAGAAACACTATAGCTCACCTCTTGGTCACCAACTCGGATAGTTACTTTCCCACCATCACAATCGATGAGGGCTCTAGCTGTAGATAGGAAAGGTCTTCCAAGAATCAGAGGGACATTTTCATTTTTCTCCATATCTAAGACATACCAGTCAACGGGAAAGGTAAACCTACCAACTTGAACCAATACGTCCTTTAGGACCCCTGAGGCTTTCTTTGAAGATCTATCAGCGAACTGCAAGTTCATGGTAGTGGGTTCTAGAAGACTTTGTAAACCCAGCTGCTTGCAAATAGATAATGGCATCAAGCTTATGGATGCACCAGTGTCACATAAAGAATTTGGAAAGACTAGGCCTCCCATCTCGCAATGTGAGCACGAATTTCCCGGGTCACCTCTTTTGATTGGTAAGTCGGATAATTGATCATTGAACAATCCTCACCAATTGCCTGATCCATTTCTGCTAACTTCTTTTTCGAAGAAACAACATCCTTTATGAATTTGGTGTACTTAGGCATCTCGACTAAGACATCCGATAATGGAAGATTTACCTGAGTATTTTTCAACAAATTAAGCACCTTTTCATACTTCTTATCTTCGCTCAATGGGATGTTGCTCTTTCTAGGTGGAAAGGGAAGCTTTTTCAAATCCTCCTCGGAAAATACTTTCTTCGAGGGCGAACTAACGGCCTTGTCTTCCAAATCTTTCCATCGAACCGTCTTTTCATTCTTTTTGTTAGTCAGGGGATCAGCCACCTGACTATCATTTAACTTATCATTCCTCAGGGGATCAGCCACCACGAGGATCCTCAAATGTTTCACTTCTCGGAAGCGACCACGACTTTCTATCGATTCTTTATTCCTCGAGGATCGGCCACTGAGGAATCTCAACTCTTTCTTCTATCAGGGGATCAGCCACCTGATTTGCCTTCTGCAGCCAAGGGGACGATGGGTGCTCAACTTCCCCTCCTGCCTTACCAATGGCAGGAGGGGCTAGTGGTTTCCCTGGAAGCCAGGGGGACCACCAACTTGAGAACCACTTCTTAAGTTCATCGCACTGGCCTCCTCTTTACCGTATTGCATTATTGGCACGAGGTCAGTGCATTGGCTGTTGCTTAAATCGGCTTGAGCGACTTGACCGCCTCTTGGATTCTTTTCCGTGAAGCTGGGCAACTGCCCTGACGGTCTAGAGGCTAACTGCTCAGCCAATTGCCCGATCTGCCTCTCAAGGCTTTTCATCGTCCTGCTTTGCTCCTCCCGAAATGAACTCCATTCGGCTTTTATATCGTCCTGGTGGGGGGTGCCTTGAGAGTTTTGAAAGTTCGGGAAATGGCGGCTTGGCCGACTTTGAATGCGAGAATTAGAATTTGGTGGCCAATTAGTTGAACTTTTAACGTGGATTGGAAGAATTATAGCTTGGGTTACGATTATAACCAGGGTTGCTATTGAAGTTCGAAATAGGATTAAATCCGAAGATTGATTAAACCCTTGGTTTTGGAGACTGCTACGGCCAGAATTGGTTATTGAATCTCCGATTTGTCCGGCCAGAGAAAGCATTGACTTCCGATTCTCGCGAATCATGGGACGAAGCGAGGTGTGTGCCCGTGCTATCACATACTTGGCATGTGATTGGATTATGCCGTCCATAGTCATGAACGGCATTGACTTGCCGAAAGCGAGGGGGAAGAAAATTGACATTGGCGGTCCATATGGCGGTCGGACGACAAGCTTCACAATCTGAACTTGAGAGTTCTGTGAAGGTGAAGGAGCCTGATAACTCGGATTTGGGAAGTTTTGAGAAGTCATTCATTTGAGAGGTTGCCATCCGCTTTGCGACATGGCAACAAGACTTTGCATAGTCACCTCTTCGACCTTGGGAGGAGGAGGAGGAGGTGCTTGGATGGACTGATAAGAGGGCATAATTGTATTTGGCAATGTCCTCGAGCGAGTGCCCACCCTCATCAGGTGTTTTTTTTAGAAATGCCCCACTGAGGAACTTTTGACCATGCCCCTGGTGGGCTCGGTCAATCCCCCTGAAGAAAGTATGGACTTGCCTTTCCTTTGGCAAGCCATGGTGAGGACACTTACGCAAAAGAGACTTAAACCTTTTCCACGCATCAAAGAAAGACTCATTTTCCTTCTGGTAGAATGTGAAGATTTCGTTCAGACAGTGGGCTATTTTTGAAGGAGGAAAATATTGACTTAGAAATTCCTTCTCGAGCTCAGCCCAAGTAGTGATGGATTCAGAGGGAAGAGAGTGATACCACTCTAGTGCCTCCCCGCGTAAGGAAAATGGGAACAGTTTAAGCTTGATGGCGTCCTCACTTACACCTTGGATACGGGTAGTACCGCATATCTGTAAGAATGTGTGTAAGTGAGTGTGGGGGTTTTCAGATGGGAAACCATGGAAAATTGATGCATGCTGCATCATCTGAATAAGTCCGGGTTTAAGCTCGAAGTTTGGAGCGAGAATGGTAGGCATGACGATAGCCGGGTTGATGGTGATCAGACGGGCATGGCATAGTCGGCCAATGTCCGTCTATCTTCTGCGCCATTATTACTATGTCTTTGATTTCACCTGCAGATATTGCTCAAATTCTCGATCAAAGTGTTTCCTTCCGTTGAAGCGAAGTTTCCGCTATTAGGGTCGGATTATGGTCCGCTCGGGTCGTGGAGTAGATTAGTGGTCCCTTATGACTCCGAGTTTGCATAAACCGAGATCCAAGATCAAGATGTTGAGCAAGAAAGAAGGGAAACCTAGAGAAAGAAAAGAAGAGAGAAAAAGATTGTATGAAACAAAAGCGAAACCTAAACTACGAAAAATAGAAAAAGCAGAAAACACTAAAACGGGAAGAAAACGTGTTGAAATCTTACGAGCCCAAAATGGAAGGGAAAACAGTGGATTTTGACCTCAAAACGGTGTCGGACGGCCTCCGGCGGTCTGCCACGTCGTCGGCGTCGGAACGAGCTTTCCGAATTGGGGTCCTGCGCGACAATCCGACACTCGAGCCGAAAGTTATGGCCAAAATACTAAAGAGTACTAAAACGATCCCTTTTATCCAAAAATTTGATCGTGAAAGATGTGGAGTCAGATGATTCACCCTAAGAAACCTACCTACGACACTTACCTCTGAAAAAAAAGAAAACCTAATTGAAATAAAATAAAAACTGATGGCGGACAGGACAGACGGGCGTCCAATTTGGATGGACGTTCATCTGACCAGTTTTCAGAATGGACGGGCGTTCAAAATTTGAACGCTCGTCCGCTTGTCGATTCACAGTGGGCGGGCGTCCGAAGTATGAACGCTTCGTCTGCAGTCGAATTTTGATTCGATTGAGAAACTTCAGCCGGACGGGCGTCCAATAAAATAAACGCCGTCGTCGGCGAAACAAGAATCGACGGACGTTCGGTAAAACGGACGCTTCGTCAAGCTAAACGGTTAGAAAAAGCAGAGCGTGATAGATAGAAAAGAGTATAGACTTAGAAGCTAAAATTTATACTAACTCTTGATGAAACCACGACGGATAAACGCACTAAAACGACTAAACTACTAACTACAAAAAGAAGTGAAAAGATCTAACCTAAAAACAAGAATTGAAAACAAACTAAAAACAAAAACAAAAACTAGGCAACCGTCCGGTTCCCCGGCAACGGCGCCAAAAACTTGTCCCGGATTTTATCAATACAAAACAACAAGTAATAAACCGGTTAACCTCAAGTGCAAGGATCGTAGTATGGAGGCTATGCCGGGTCGATCTTACGGGGAACTAGACGAATGTTAACCCTAGCTTTTGTTTTTAACTCACTATTGCCACGATTACTAACCTAACGAATAACTAGCTAAACAAATATGCAGAAAATAACTAGACAGAGGAGATTAATCCAATGCTAGGAAAGATTGAAAGCGATAAAAATAAACTAAAAGTGCAGGAAAATAAATTAACTAATCTAAACTAAGCTATGAGGATTGTAAATCAAGTTTATAAAAGACAAACGAGGATTGATCCACCTATCAACATGCATTGATCTATTATCTCGATTTTACGTGGTATTTACTTAGGTTGTGATTCACCTTACCTAAACATGAATTCCTAATTCCTTAGGCAATCCATCTATTAACCTAGTATCTTCCAATACTAATTTAACACGTTAAAAAGATCAAAGGTGTCAACTTTCACGTTAACGATCTAGTTTTTAGACTTACTAACTTCCGTTAATATAAATCTAATGAACTATTCTTATCTATGGTGATCTATGCTATTCAAGATTTCCATCAAACAATAACATATCAAGCATACAACATATCTCCCAATATAATTGCATTAAAACAAGAATATGCATAGATAAGAAACAACCGTAGTAAATACTCACAGTAAAAGTCGAAATAAATAGATCAATTCAATGCTGATGGCTTCACAATTCTCGTTTGAAGGAGGTTCTAGCCTCTGAGCATCCTCAGCAACCCAGAAAAGCAGAAAAATAACATACTACTAGCCTACTTTGATCGAATTTAAAGTTGCATAAAACTGGAAATAAAAAGTGTAAAATCGCAGCCAAAGCTGCCCCTAGAAATTTAGGGTTCGAATTGTATGATTAGGGTTTGTGAAATCGCGCCTATTTATAGATTTTTAGGTCGGTTCCGCTGAGTCGGTGCCGTGGACGCCCGTCCACTATCTTGGACGCTCGTCCAGCCTCTATGAACGGAGAATGAACGCTCGTTGATGCAGCGTCTGAACTCTCTCGAATGTAAATTACGATTACGGACGCGATTCACTTTTATGGACGCCCGTCCACTACCTTGCTCCAGTATTTTGCTCATAACTTCACTTCTAGGGCTCCAAATGAGGTGATTCAACATGCGTTGGAAAGCTATTTCAATCCTCTACAACTTCCATCAAGACAACTTTCCCTGAAAGTGCCTACAAGTGTGGACAAAATCCCCATGAAGTGCCTGGTTCCGGTTTCTTGATCATTATCTCTTCCTTCTTCAATCTTTATCTTGATTTAGCTCGAATTATATCAACATTTGATCATCAATTTAGCCTCCAACATGTATCTACATCACATTAAGACATCGCAAAACGTAACACAATCCAAATACTCATAAAACCATAATCAAAACACGTACACAACCTCATTTTGCGAATAAACTAATTAAAAACTCACTTGCTTAATAAATCATTTGAACACTCGTTTTCTATGCAAATTATACAAATACGGAGGAAATCATTATCAAATATAATGTTACAAACCGTACAAAATCACCCTTAACAAGCATGAAACTATCAAACCTTTTATACCACTGCCTTGGAGCTTGCTTCAAACCATACAATGATTTCTTCAACTTGCAAACATAGTTTTCTTTGCCAGAACTTGAAAACCCTCAGTCGTGTCATGTATATCTCTTTATCCACCTCACCATGTAGAAAAGCGCTTTTCATCCAATTGCTCAAGTTCCGCAGATCTGCTTTGTGCCACCATTGCTAGTAACACCACGATTGAAGTGTGTCGACCACCGGTGAAAATATTTCATCAAAGTCAACCCTTCCTTTTGATCAATCCTCTTGCAACCAAACGTGCCTTATACTGCACTTTTACGCTTTGTTATTCCTTCTTTTTTCTTGAAAATCCATTTACAAGTCACAACTCCCTTGTCGAGAGGCCGTTTGACCAATTCCCAAGTCTGATTCTTCAATAATGACTCCATTTCATCTCTTATGGCAAAGATGCCACCGAGATGCTTCTATACATGTCATTTGCTTCCTGTAAGTAGTAGGTTCAAAGAACCTCTACCTCTTCTCGCAACTTGGAGTGCATATCCACCAAATCATCATATCCATATCTCCTTTGAGGTATCCCAACATTAGATCTTCTAGGCTCTTTGGCGCGTAGACTCTGCTGATCAATGTTTGTATGACGCCCTGCTGAGGTCTCAGCAGGCTGGCTTGGATCAGATTCTGGTTCATTATCCAGATCAGCATAGTGTTGATTTTGATCCATTAATTGTTGCATATCAGTAGACTCTACCTGAAGCTCCACCTGTTTCTCAACACTATCAGATTCAGCACTGGTTTCAGACTCAGTAGACCTCCCCACTGATGAGTTTAACATAGAATTTTCATCAAAAACAACGTCCCTACTGAGGATTACTCTGGACTCTATTGATGACCAAATCCTATATCCTTTTACTCCATCACCATATCCCACAAACACTCCCTTCTTGGCTCTTGGTTCCAACTTCCCTTCACTAACATGATAGTAAGCTGTACTCCCAAAAACCCTTAGAACTGAGTAGTCAGCAGGCTTGCCTGACCACATCTCAAATGGTGTCTTGAGATTGATTCCTGTGTGAGGGCTCCTGTTGATTAAGTAGCAAGTCGTCTTAACGACCTCTCTGCCCAAAATCTCCTTGATAAACCAAACTTGAGAAAGCATACATCTTGCCCTCTCCAAAGAGAGTTTGATTCATCCTTTCGATACACCATTCTGTGAGGTGTATTCCTTACAGATATGATGTCCGGCAATACCTCACCGCACAAAATGAATCAAAATCCGTCCAGCGAAATTCCGCACCATTATCTCATGCGAAGCTTCTTGATTTTCTTGCCTAACTGATTCTCCACTAGGGCCTTCCACTGCTTGAAGTTACTGAATGCATCACTTTTGTTCTTCATCATCACCACCCAAGTCATCCTTGAATAGTCATCTATGAATGACACAAAATATCTGTGACCACCCAATGACTCAACTCTTGATGGACCCCAGCAGTCTGAATGGATATAATCAAGTGTTGCCTTTGTATTGTGCAACCCTGCTGAGAACTTACTTCTATGCAATTTCCCAAACACACAATGTTCACAAAAGTCCAGATTCTTGACCTTATATCCCCAAGAAAACTCTTTGAAGAAAGAACCTGCATACCCCTTTCACCCATGTGACCAAGTCTCATGTGCCACAGCTGAGTCTGCTGAGACTGGTGAACTGCTGAGGATGCAACAGCAGCAGTGCCAGATACAGTAGATCCTTGTAATATATACAAGGTTCCCCTCTTGATGCCTTTGAGGACTACAACTGAATCTTTGAAGACATTCAGCTGTCCACCTTCACCCTTGAAATTGAACCCTTCAGCCATCCAGAGAGACTCGAGAGATACCAAATTCTTGGTCATCTGTGGAACATGTCTTACATCCTTCAGTGTACAAAATTTACCATCCTCTGTCCTTAACTTTACTGAGCCAATTCCCACAACTTTACAGACCTTGCTGTTGGCCATATAGATTTGACCACCATCTATCTGCTCATAAGTAGAAAACCACTCTCTGTTTGGACAAATATGGTAGGATGCTCCAGAATCAAGTATCCACACATCATTGTGGTGTGTAGAATCCCCTGCAACTAGAACCAGATCCTCATCAGATTGCTCAAGAGCCAAGGCTCACTGTGCTGAACTGCCTTCCTCTTTGCTTCTTCTTCCTTGGACAATTGGACTTCCAATGTCCCTGCTCCTTCTGATAATTACAGACATCATTAGACTTAGGACCTTTGCACCCGACTTCTTTTTCTTCTTCTCGTCCATATCCTTTTCCACTATTGTTTTAGCTACTAGCCCAAAGACTTTGATCTGTCTGTCCCAAAGACCTTGTGTCTCACTCCTCCCGGCATGTAAGGCGGACCTCACATCCTCCAAAGCTCATCAGTATCCTTCCCAACTATGAAAGATCGCACAAATTTTTCATATGATGCCGGTAATGACACCAACAGATTAGGGGCTGCATCTTCATCTTCAATTTTAACATCAATATTCCTTAAATCAAGTAATATTGTGTTCACCGGGTCAAGATGTTCCTCGGTGGACTTCCTTCATGCATCTTCAAACCGAACAACCTCTGTTTCAACAACAACTTGTTGGTCGGTGACTTGGTCATATACAAAGCTTTCAAGCTTCTTCCACAACTTGGTCATGTGTGTCTTCCTCAACAACCTCGGTGATAACATCATCGAGATAAGCACAACATGATGGTTGAATGTGCTTTCTCTTCCAGGTCGGCATAATCTGCCGCACTTGTATTTGGTTTGTCGGATAAAGGATTCCACAAACCTTGTTTGTTTCAACAAAGGCACGATCTTGATTTGCCACAGACCAAAACCTTTCCTTCCCGTAAATTTATCGATTTTCACATTTACTGCGACATCTTTTCTTGCTAAAGATCACAACTTTATCACGCATCCTAGCACCTTGTCAAGGTCTTGGTGAAGATGAAGTCGATCGTCTGATTGTTTTCTCCAGAACCGAGTCTCTGATACCACTTGTTATAAAACGGATGGAGATAACTTCAGATGCAAGAAATAGAAACAGAAGCAATCAAACATAAACAATCAAAGGAGATAACAGAAACAAGAAGAACACAAATTTAACGTGAAAAACCCCTCAGTGGGAGAGGTAAAAAAACCACGGGCAGAAAAGAGATATTTTATTATGCACTGAATTTTACAGATTTCAACACACAGAAAACAATGTAACAACAACTGTATTTATAGGTACAAATCCCTAAACCCTAGCCGCAAGGAATCTTTGTCTGATGCACCATAAATACCCCTACACGTGTCCTCCTTTTAATGACACCAGATATGTTTGTCACATAACGTAATTATCGGATGTGGGACCTCGTGTATTCCAAGATTTCGCCACTTATCACCTGCCGATAGTTACCTGCTGAAGCTACCTGCTTTGAAGCTCAGATGAGACTCCACCCTACTGATGTACAGAATTGAATACATTTCTCAGCTGTCCATCACACAGCTGAGTCTTCAGATTGGTTCCACCAGATGTAGAGTTTAAGTCACCTTACTGACAGATTCAATATTCTAAACATTTATGTGAGCGAGATCACCTTTTAAAGTGGCGCCCTTATGATATAATTATGATTAGGGTTTCATTTGATGCAAGCATCGTTTATAAAGGCTTAATTAGGCACACTTGGAAGGATCTACAATTTTTAATTACCCATAAGTCTTAATGGACCTTTTCAAGCTCATTAAGCTTTACTTATAATCATATTAAGTATATAGCCTGTTTGCCACTTAATGTCACATAAAATAACAAAATCATATTTACTATATTTTATACATTATTTATCATACAAATATTCAATGGGAAATTAGGGATAAAGACACAATCTGAAATATTTTTAAGTAACATGACAGCTTTTCATATTTTTTAAATGGAGAATGACAACTGTATAATTTTTATAGCGAGAAGGACAAACAGTGAATCCCGAAAATCAGTGAATCTCCTCAGTGAATCCCAAAATCAGTGAATTTCGATAGTGAATTTCGACAGTGAATCCCGAAAATCAGTGAATTTCGACAATGAATTTTGAAAATTAGTGAATTTCGAAAGTGAATTTCGGCAGTGAATTTCGAACACAAGTGAATTTCGACAGTGAATAAATAGTTTTGTCATTTATGCAAAAGTTTCAAAAGACTATCATTCTACTCAATTGGTGAAATATTTCTGTCATTCTCCCTCGTTTCCCCAATATTCAATGACAAATACGTTAAATGAAAAACTATTTTTCAATTAATATATTAAAACACTTAGGTTTATGATTAACATTTTTTCCTCGCTTCGTTTATCATGTAAATGAATCTTGGCTCAATCATTAAGATTGGAAAAACGTTTTTCTCACATTACCAAGAAGTGCTTCTGATGTGATTTATGAGAAGACAAATTGGGGAGCATGAGCCTATATCCAGAAGATTCAATGATTCGATTGACCAACCGAACTCTCGAGTTGAATCACTCACCTCATTAATCCCGGTGTCATGCCACCAGAGACCCGAGTCTATACATTTCTGAAATGTAGAAGATACTCTACTATGAACATTGTTACAAAACGTCTAGTGGTATAACTATTACTTATGAATAACCCTCCAAAGACGATTCGTATGTAGAGCAAGACATTTTCCGTACGAATTCTCTATGCCATATTATTCTCGACTACGGTTAATTCACTAGTAACCGATATCTATGACCATATCAAATATTCGCACGATCAATCAGTTTCAGAATTAACAACTGAGGGAACCGTCTTTCAACTTCCAAATGAAGAAATAGACTTCATATTTTTGACTAACATTCATGTCTACCAATCCTAGAATGATGTCAAAGTGGACCGGAGTGGAAAGCTCCTCAGAACAAACTAGATTGTCGGTCTGTCACATCAAATACCACCCTAAAAATACCTAAGAGTATAATCACATCAGGATTAAGACTAAATCCACAAATGGTCTTATTGTGACCCAATTGGATTCTCTTGTTTACGAAATTATTACAAAATCATTATAATGAATCGGTCCATATCCTATTTGATCACATCACATATAAGTGCAACCACTAAGGTATCAAACACCGACGTCCCGGCCTTATGTGATTCAATCACATTACCTCCAGATCGATTATGCTAAGCTATTGAGAATCAAACAAAATTATACTACAAACATACCTGAATCCATAGCAGCAGAAGTTTCTCTATGGTGTTGTAGGATCGGCATTCTAGATTTACACACCTTCTAGTAATTTTCAGAAGAACCTTTTAGAATTCTCTGTAATTCTCTCTTTCATAATGGGAGTCAAAGGAAAATAGATATGTGTATGACCCAGGGACCACAACCCTCCTTATATAGTGACATATATTTATTAGGCATTTCCAGTTTTACCCATCACAGAACAGAAAATTACCTCCGAGTTTCTACAAATTAAAAGGCTCACACCATAATGATATATTTTAGCTCAATAACCGAAAAAACCGTATTAGATCACTTTTATATCGGGTTAATTTTTATTGACAGTCAATAATAAATAATTATTACATATATAACCCCAACGTTGGATTAATGATCCAACAGGTCCAAGTGTTCTGGGGCAGTGTGATAGTGATTTGATTGTATCATCCCCTATTTCAGACATCTTCGCCACGGACTTAATATTTAAGAAGTATCACAGTACACTCAATACTCTCATACAAAACTCATTGAGTATTACGACCACATAAGCAACCCTAGGGATTTTTTGTGAAGTTCATTTAGATGCATACTATTAAGCAAATAAAAGGATTAACAGTGAATATTAATTTTATTAATTAATGAAAACAATAAAATTTTGTATCTTCGGACAATGTCTCTAACAGTGAACTGCATTCGCCCAACATGAATTTTACGGTTGTTACGCTACCGCCGACATATATAGCAGGGTTTCGGTATCATCGGCTCATCGCGATAGCACATTTTCTTTTATTGCGCAATATGACCCTTTGCGCAAACTCCCAACAAATTCTAGCACCATTTTCAATATGTTAGCACATTATATCATCAATAATTCATCTGTATCTTGTTCAGTCGCACATAATCGATTGTTCCGGAATCCTTGCATCATGAGGATCATCTCTGCAATCATTTCTTTAGCATTGGGTGAGTTTTCGTCATTTCTTTAACAACGTATCATTGTTTTTTGTTAGGAGATTTTTTTCAGCAGTCCTAGATTCCAGATTAGTATATGATATTTGATTATACTAAAATCAATGAAGAATTAGGGATAAGGACAACTTTTGGAATATTTTTTAGTAACAAGGCAGCTACATATTTTTTATTGGGAGAAGGACAATTTTATATTTTTTTATAGCTTGAAGGACAAACAAAAAAAAATTTAAAAAAAAAAAACCAAAAAATCGCGCCTATTCCTATAGCACTACGTGGAACATTTTTTTCCTCTTTCCTCCTCGATTTTCAAACACTCGTATCTTTTTATCTAGATCTCCAAACATGATGAAAAGTTCATTGAATTTTTTATACTCTTCGTTTTGAGACTTGGCTTGATATCATTAAATCGTTTTTCGTGAGATTTACTGTCGAAATTCACTCAGTGAATATCCATAGTGAATCCCGAAAATCAGTGAATATCGACAGTGAATTTCGAACAATAGTGAATTTTGATAGTGAATTTTCTGAAACCACCTCGGAATATGTTGAATATGGTCTCAAAATAAAAAACATGAAAAAATTAAAAAAATTGATGAAAGAATTTTCAAATTTAGAGTTGTAGATTGAAAGATATGAGTGATTAAAAAAGATGGATGAGAGAGAAATTGTGTTGGGTTTTGTATTTTTTTTAAAGGAAAAATGGCGTCTGGAAAACAAAAATGAAAAATAGTTTTATCATTTATGCAAAAGTTTCAAAAAACTGTCATTCTCTCTATTTGATGAAATGTTTATGTCCTTCTCCGATTAGTATATTTTAATCATGTTTTCAATTTATTTATGTACTTATGCTTTTTTTTATAAATGTAATCATCAGACCATGTGTCAATGTGTCATGGTTGTGTACTTGTGGTGCATGCTCACCGGGGTGATAATGACAGATTATGCAGATTTTATAGATGTTAGAGCCACTGCCGTAGCGGTGGCTCGAATCCCCACCGCTCCTTAGAATCTCCCATCAATGAGTTATGCTTATATTCATAAGTATCATAATTTGGAGAGTGAAAATATTTTCCTTGATTAAACGTAATGGTAAAAAGGTGTATTTATAATCGTACTACAACTTGGGCAACAAGTTACAAAAAATGTAATACGGTAAATAATTGTTGTTGGGTATCTATAATATCCTAGACATGATCCCACAATCCTGTGAAAAGTGAGTGGACATGAAGATTGGACTTGAGATGCTGAAAATGCGGGTTGCCCAAATGATTGGTCAAGAGATTGGCACCTTAGTCCTTAGAGCCGAGAAATGAGGCAATGAGCTTCTTGGCAGCAATCACTCATAAACGTGATGAAAATCAATCTCAATATATTCGGTTCGCACGAGGAAGACCAGATTATGAGAAAGATAGATAGCACCAATCTAACAATGTTGTCACACCCATGGTTCAAAGTCGCGAACCGACTCGGAGACCACTGAGTCACATGAATCGTCGCATATCGGCATCGTTTCGGGCGAGATGGGTTTTCTCCATATAATATGCTTTAAAAAATTTGAAAAAAAAATCTAAAAAATTCAATAAAAAAAAAATGAATAACTAAACACAACATCAAAATGTCCCAAAACAATCATCATCCTTCCGAACCTGTGTAGTGGTAACAATCCATAGCAGTAACACTATCTAGCCCTGGCATCAATATCTATGATCTGAATGAAGGTGAAAAGGTATTTTCAAACTACGTGAACATTCATATCCAGGATGAAGCCATTTTCCTAATCAGCGTAAGTTTAACACTTTGCTTTATGACGTGCTCTCAACAATTCAGAATAAAGCTCCGTGGGCTGATCAAGTGCTGTGTTAACTCCGGCTGCTCAAAAAGGATGTCACTAATGATAACATTTTGCTTGTGTCTTGAAACAATGGAATACACTAATGATGAAGAAAGCAAGGAAAGATGGAGTTCTATGATCACTCCTCTTACAGTGATATGGCCAAAAGAACTCAAAGGATTATCTCTTATCGAACGCGTGTATGAAACATGGCCGATCTGGCCAATCGACGTGTCCATCCAAGATTTCAATCCAGCAATGTTCGATCTGGAAGCGAAAATTCAGCAGAGTAAACAACAAGTTACAAGTTGAAGGTGGTTGTTAAAATTTGATGCATTCCTCGATGCAATGCAAGTCTTCAACATTTTTCAACATCTGGTGTTTTCTTCAACATATTCGGAGGAATCTGCATAATTTTCCCAGATACGGAACAGCCAATATTGTTCTATTGAAGAAGAGACTTGATATCTTGAAAACCATGATAGTATTTTTGAAGATGAGTAGTTATCGAATTGACTCGGCCGAGTCAGGCCGATTTTTGCCGAGTCAGACCGAGTTTTGCCGAGTCGGACCGATACGTATCCGATTCATGTCTAAATCGAGATGAATCCGTAACTTTGTACCGGTAAGCTGCGAGTCGGAGCCGACTCGGCCGAGACTTTGAGCCATGGTCACACCAGAGGGTTAGTGGGCCGGGACGAGAAATATGCATGTCGGAAAGAATACTGCGGAGCCACTGAACTTCAGCAGAAGTGTTGCACAAGGTCTTGTATTTAGACTCAGTGATGCTCTTAGACACAGTGATGTGTTGTTTGGAACACCTGCTGATAAGATTATCACCAAGAAAGATACAGTAAGCACCCATTGGGCGACGATCATCAGGTAAGTAGCACGATCAAAGTTAGAATAAGCTTGCAAAGAAACCAGAGAATGCCGAGAAAGGAATAAGCCATCAGAAATGGTGTGCTTAAGGTAGTGGAGAATACAAATTCAATGTCGGGACACGTAAATCTAAGATACTGTAATCTGCCAACGATACTGCAGTACATGGATGTATGAGAGAAGGACGGGCACGAGTCAAGGAAAAGACGCGAGGCTGTAACGCCCCACTCCCGGACACCGAGGCCTTATCCGGAAAAGGAACGTTCAGCACGTATAAAATAAAAATAAATTCACCTTATACGTAAGCCTCTACTACGTCGTATCAAAAATAAGCAAACGGAAGCAAAAAGACTCGGGTATATATAAAAAAATTATCCAAATAATCCAAGAATAGAAATGTAATCTAAGATGGAAATGTAACCTTATTACATTCAAAAGGAAATTACGAAATCCAAAAGAAACGTACGAAAAGTCTCGAAAGACAAAAAGTCTACTCCAAAAGTACTAAAACGGTCTAATAAGTAAATGACAAAGTAAATAAATGCTAAGTCTTCAATGAGGCATCGTCAAACGTCGTCATCGAACTCCTCCTCGTAAACTTGATCAACCTGTTCGTCTTCTCACTCCCAAACACATAGAAAACATGCATTTGAGGTAAGTACAATGTGCTTAATAAAAGAGAGAAGCTATGACAACAATTAAAATTTATAAAGAAAAGTTATTTAATCGTTTAGTTATTTATGTGTGACCGACTCAATCTGGGGTTCATTTCATGTCCATCAACATGAATTGACTAAACGTTTCTAACTTAACCTATCTATGTTACAACCGCACTCAAGGGCACTACGCATATCCAAACTGGGGATATTCTTGGCAACATATTAGTGGATCACACCAATATCCACGGAGTCTATAATAGGTAGGCTCCGATAGTACGCACATCTCAGTGGAGTCCTTCCGTACTTAGGGTTTTTTGACCTACGGAGTTCTTCCACCTTCAGAGGTAGCACACACATCGCGATATAGACTGGTGTCTATCCAAGAGAGACATGTTGTTTAATCTTTTACTAGTCAAGTACGTATTTATTAAAATGATTAACTAACCACCTAAGTGTTTTCAATTAATCTCCCTCACAAATACTACTCTCTTCCTAGACCACTAGACATTAACAAGGCCTAGCAATTACACAGACATTGATGAATGCTAATTCATCAAAGCACAAGCCTATCATGCTCTTCCGACGGATCCGAACTTCAACTCCCTTTCAGAGTACATTCGGTGTTTTAACTGAACAAATAAGAAGCTCAATTCAGGCTTGTTCATATTTATACAATGTTAACATATCATGAATAAGGGTTTAAAACTGAACAACATAGCTTAAAAATCATTTAAGTGCAAACTGGGGCAATGCGTGCGCATTAGCTGGAATGCGTACGCATTCCCTGCTTCAAATCCTGCTGGAAACTGTCTGTCCAAACAATGTGTACGCATTGCTCTGCAATGCATACACAGCTTCTGCCCAAAATATCCTAGCCAAACTAGCATTAGAGAGTATGTACCTTGCCCTCTCCAGAAGAGTTTGATTCATTCTTTTTGCAGCACTATTTTACTCTGGAGTGTGCCTATCAATGCCTTCATTCTTGCAGAATTCATCAAACTCAGACCAACAGAATTCCAGACCATTGTCAGTTCTAATTCTCTTGATCTTCTTACCAGTTTGATTATCAACCAATGCCTTCCACTACGTGAAGTGATTGAATTCATCACTATTATGCTTCATCATGACTACCCAAACCATCTTTGAATAATCATCAATGAATGACACAAAGTATACGTGACCATCCAAAGACTCCACCCTTGATGGTCCCCAAGAATCAAAATGAACATAATCAAATGTCCCTTTCTGGTGTGGATTGCTTTTGGGAACTTTCTCCTATGTATCTTCCCAAACACACAATACTCGAAAAAAATCTAGCTCCTTGATTTTATGTCCCCAAGCTGATCAGACTTAGATGGTATCTACATCCCCATTTTGACCCATATGACCAAGCCTCATGTGTCAAAGCCTTGTCATATACTTTTGGTGATTGCTGATGATGCAAAAACAGTTGAACCTGATATAGTAGACCCTTGTAGTATGTACAATGTCTACTGTCTGATACCCTTTAGAATCATAGTTGATTCCTTGTAGACATTCACCACTCCAACTTCACCTCAAAACCTGGACCTTTTGTAGTCAATAAGACTAAGAGATACTTGGTTCTTGGTTATTTGTGGAACATGTCTCACCTCCTTCAGTGTGCAGAACCTACCATCATGTGTCCTCAAATGAACTAAGCCAACCCCAACTATTTTGCAGACTTTGCTGTTATCCATATTAATACGGCCTCCCTATACTTGCTTATAGGTTGTGAACCACTCCATGTGTGGACACACATGATAGGATGCTCCAGTGTCCAGAATCCACACATCATTGTAATATTCTAATTATGCAACTGCTAGAGCCATTTCTTCTTTAGAGTTGGTGTCTTGTTCTATCAGAACAATAGTACCTGACTGGTTGTCCTGATGCTTTTTCTTCTCTGGACATTCATTTTCTATTGCCCCTGATCTTTACAGTAGGTACAGACATCATTTGCCTTAGGACCCTTGAAACCACCCTCATTGTGTTTCTTTTTCCCAGGGTCTCCAGGACCTCTGCTGATGCCACTTGAAACCAACCCAGCAACCTGAGGGTTTGTACCAGATCCATATGCCTTATGGAGTAGCTTTCGAGTGTTGAGAGATGACCATACATCCTTTAATGACATCGAGTCCTTTTCAACATTAAATGACTGCACAAAGTTCTCATATGATGCTGGCAATGTCACTAATACGATCAGTGTTGTATCCTCATCTTCAATCTTCACATAAATATTCCTTACGTCTGGCAGTATTGTGTTTGGATGATCAATATGATCCCTCAGCTGAGTACCCTCTGATGTGGACTTTCCTATGGTTCCAATCTAACCGGCAGTGTACCGGGTCAAATTGTAGTCTAGTTTAGTGAACAAGGTTGTCTCCTCAGGGAATCGCTATATAAAGTGTGGTTAAACACCAATTAGCTATTATTATCTTGATCTAAGTCGCAGTTTTAACATAAAAGTAATAGTTTTACGTCACTTATAAAATTAATGATTAATAATGATACTAACCAAGGCAATTTCATTGAAGGACAATCTCTTTTAGTTTCATGGATGTGAACAATCGACCTATTTAGGATGTCCAATTGTGTGAAACGGTGTACTACTATTCT
This sequence comes from Gentiana macrophylla, assembly GCA_026214975.1. Classification (NCBI taxonomy): domain Eukaryota; kingdom Viridiplantae; phylum Streptophyta; class Magnoliopsida; order Gentianales; family Gentianaceae; genus Gentiana; species Gentiana macrophylla. The sequence continues at coordinate 78,762,413 of CM047814.1, forward strand.
AACAATTTCCCCTCTTACGAGTGTACGAAATTGTTCTATACCTCCTCCTTGGTTTAAGAGTCTTAAACCTAATGATTCGACATGATAAGTTCACGAGTACAAACTAGTTTATTCCCCGGATAAGAAATTGAACTCCGTTAACCGTCAACTTTACCTTCCGGTTTTTCTACCTCGTTCTCACACCTAATATCTCCATTCGGTATCAATTAAGTGTGTGTGTGCCAATATTGGTTAATTACTCCAACACAAGCTAACAATCAATACAAGTAGAAAAAGCTTCAACACAGTTGAAATTAAAATATACATAACATAATCATCATCCATTCAACCAAAAGTGATTAAATTAGTTCAATTACATGCCTTGGCTAGTTACAAGTCTAGCCACTCATTACTACAAATACTAACATATTTATTTTAGCATTCGTGATAATCAGATTAGCAATACAAATTAATACCAGAATGTTACCGAATACAACCGTTGATTATGCAAAAGACAAGTTGGTTTCTTCTCCGGTGAGCTTCAATGGTGGTTGAACCCAAAAGCTTAATCTTTCCTTATCAACTTTCCACAAGATTATGCCAACCATTCTAAATATTAAATTGTGATGAAAATAAGTAAGATAGAATTACTAAATGTTGACTTTGAGAGCCTTTGTTGGTGTTGCCTGCAAGATGGATATCTCCCCCTTCTCTTTTGTGATATGAAAATATATATAGGAACGTCTCTGAATGTGAATAGTGGCTAGGGAAATAATCGAATTTGTCCATTCACGGCGTACGCCGGTATTTTCCCGGTTTGCGTCGGAATCTTGGCAATCAGTTAGGTGTCAGAGCCATTAAATATGCCAATATTTGCCAATCTTTGATAAATCTTGGATATCTTTCCGGCGTACACCGGTATCTACCCGGTCTGCGCCGGGTCTTGTCAAAATCGGATTTACCTAAGATTTAATTTGATAATTATGCATCCGTCGAGCTTTATGTTACGATTTTAAGACTTCACTACGTGGTATGTGTACAAAACAAAATGAAACAATAAAAACCACGGTAAATCTGATAATAAAATTAGGCCGATAAGCCTCAAAATTATTCAAAATAGTGGAATATTTTGATATCTACTATTTTTGAAATAAACTATATTATTACGATATTTATTATATTTGATATAAAACATCACTAAAAACTTAAGAAATGGGATTAAAAATGGATCAAAATATATTATCTGGTTGACATACATCAACCACTCCCCACTTAGCCTTTGATCGTCCTTAAGCAAAGAAGTGGCAAAATAATTAAGGCCACAATCGTTAGTTATGCAATGCGAAGAAATGAATGTTACAACAAGATGATCCATCCAATCAAAATTAAAGAATACGTGTTATTATGCTATCTAAGAGAGTAGTGTAGTGTGTGGACGGACATTTCTCAACTTTTGTTACTATTCGACCAATCGAGAAATCATGCATACTGAATTTAATAACTGCAAACCATAAGCTTAAGAGTGATATCAATCTCCACTAATCGAGGCACTTGGAATCAAGAAGATAGGTCGGGTAGGACTTGTAAGTTTGTAACATTAGGCTCGGGTATTGGCTAATTGAAAGGATAGAAAGGATATATTAGAAAGAACGTATGCAAGATAGCAAAATCTGTATCTTCAATTCCAATGAGTTAATTAGCACTCCAACTCTCTCGCATAATTGCCAAAGACATCTCCTCAACAATAAACATAAGAGAAGATGAAGTATCCTTTCATTTGATTTAACACCCAAACTCGCATTACTTGAATTGTTGAACTCGTCATCCAAAATTGTCCTGTAAAACTCAACCCTTACCAGAATTAAGTATATGTTTTTTTTTGGAAATTAAAATTATACATAAAAATTTAATAAATATATCAAGGGTCTCCAATCTTGATAGATACCAACTCATTTTTATGCCAATAAATTTTCCAACCTTTACTTCCAAAATTACCACCGCATAATATAGAAATTTGCTAAACTTGCGGATCATCAAGGGAATGTACACCAATATTAGGCTAAGGGTCGGATAATAATGAGGTTAATCATGAATGGCTAGTTCGAGTAGGGTCTTACCACTCTACAAAAGCTGAGGTGGGGACATGTGGATTTTACGTTCGGGACGGCTATTTGGCTATAGTTAAGTCAAAGAAATGCCAGGACCGTCATCCCTAACTTCGATTCCAAACACCTTTTTGTTTCGCCTAGAAAGGATATCAAACTTAAGTTCTAGTTGCTGCTGAAGCATGTATGCATAATTTCATAAAAGATTGTATGTTAAAAAAATTTCGGATATGTGTTCCAAGGATTCACACTACTGTCAAAGAATTGGAAGATAACATGTATCTTTAATTATTTAAGGTTGTTCATCATTTGAAATATTTATTCTATTAATCGTAAAGCTAAAAGTTGTGCTCAAAATTGTTTTATTCTAATTTTTATGCTCAAAAATTAATCAATCTTAAGCATTTCCTGAGTTTTTAATGAAATTATTCCTTATTAGACTAACTATGTTGTCACTTTCCACTTATGAACTGTCATCGTCTCGATGAAAAGTGAGTAATAAGAACGTAGTTAGAAGGATAAGGAAAAGTTTATATTTAATCAAACTATGATGTAGTGTCAAAATTGACCACGACGTAAACCGGGTCCAATCCCGGCGTAAACCGGGATATGTGGGCAAAAAATTGGCAGGTAAACACGGCGTACGCCTAACTGTGTCCGGCGCAAACCAGAAATTGAAAAATACGTTCATAGAGCTATTTATTAGTTCTTCAGCCAAAATATCAAACCAAATTAGATTGAAAAATGAAAATATACAAACCATTCTTCAATACTAATAATATTAAACACGCATCTTGATTTATTTAGATAGTTCAAATATTATACAAACTGACCAACAGGAAAGGAAATTCAAGATGAGCCACCTGCATTATTTTTTATCTTACAAAACTTAAAAACAAACCAACCGGAACTGAAAACATAAATAGACCATCAGAAACATTAGACCGCCATGCTTGTTCATAGTGAGTGTGAACAGCCACTTGCTCCTCAGAGATGCAAAAGGCACAGTTTATAACCGTTGGGGTAAATAGGATCCAGACACCTCGGATAGAGACTGAGGTGTTTTCTTCAATAGAGGTTGTTTTAGATAGTACGGCATAGAACTCTCTTACCATAGTGATGTTGATATGCCCACGGGGAGCATGAACAAACCGATCCCAACCTCCCCACAAAACTCGAATCTCGCCCTAGTCTTTAACTTTCCTCATGTTTAGGCCATTTTCAATAAGTATGGTGGAGTGAGAAGAGTTAGAGAAGTAGCGATCACGCACAGTTTTGGATGCGTAATCTTGATGTACGAGTTAGGATATTGTGGTTCTGGTTGAGAAATAACTGAATTCGGTGATCCAGGTGGTGAAATGGAGAGTGTTGAAGTCATGGCCGCAAGAAGAAAGAAAAGAAAAGAATGAAGAAAAGTTGGTGTAAGGATTGGGGTTTTGATAGATGGATATAAATAGAATGGGAAATTTATTCTGGTCGGTCCAAACGTAGCATGGCCGGCGCAGACCGGGACGTACCGGTTCAAATTGGGTCATATACTAGACTACTTAATGGCTATAAAGGAATATGCAGAGAATGTCAGGTCGGCGTGGAGTAACAGCGCCGGCGCAGACCGGGTCAACATGGCGTAGACCGTGCTAAACGATAAAAAAAAGGCCAGCTGGAGATTCCGGCGCAGACCGGGAAGTAGTCGGCGCAGACCGAGAATCTCCAGTTCACGTATAGAGAGCAAAAACATGCTTTTTAGCCAAAATTTTAACAAAATTAACACAAGGATGTATATTTTTGTAACATAAAGAGAACAAGATTTATTTATGTTGGAAATAATATCTGTGTTTTGATGATGATTTGTCACGTATTTAGTAAGATCACTTACAACCCCATGATGATGAAGTCATAGCTAACTGTTATAGTGCATAATGAAAGAAAAGCAAGAAATAGTCTAGAGAAAAATGTATAAGTTCTATCTAGAGTCTGAACTTTGTATAGGTTGTTTCAGACAAGCATTGTAATAGATAGGAACTAGGCGAACAGCTGAGTTACAGCAAACAAACTGAGTATACATATGAAGAACTGAGGGTTCAGACTCAGTTATGAAAGAACTGAAGAAGATAAGTTCGCTGAAGGACACAGACTCAGTTGGCTTATCTAGAAGACTGAAGAACTGAGGTGGCAAACTCAGTTAGAAGCTGATTAAGTCGTGACTATAAGTCAGGATTCAGGCAAGTCAGTGGTGACCTGAAACTGAACTATAGATCATGTAAAGTTGAATAGTCTTAAGGACAAAGATTATCAGATACCTGGAAAAGAAGAAACTAAATGGTGTACTGATGGGAGTCAAATTGTAGTATATTTCTTATATGGGATTACCTCCTTTTACGAGTTATTCATGGTTATTATGGGCTATTATGGGTAGGATATGAACGATATTCACTTATATGCATGTTTCGAGACTAAAGGCGCTTTCGTCCTAAAAACTCGTGTTTTATGTGGATTTCATTACGTTTCCGTCAATGTATATTATGCCTTGGTATTTGTGTCTTTGTTTTCAGGCTTATATTGATGTATAAGGTCGATAATAAGGAAGAGAGTCTCGAGAAAGAACGAGATTTGGGGCCAAGGAGGAGAAAAGAGTGAAGAATCATTGACGAAATCTGAACCAGTCACTTCAGGGGCATTTTGGTCACACATGGAGACATTTTCAGGAAGAGTTGTCTTGATGAAAGTTCTAGAGAGTTGAATCAGCTTTCTAACGCATTTTGAATTATCTCATTTGGAGCCCTAGAAGTGAAGTTATTATGCAAATACTGAAGCCTACCCCAAACTAGCATTTGGCCAGCTCAAACTGGCGTTCACATGATAAAGAAAGTTGGGTTTTCAGGCAAACTAGCGTCCAAATCACCTCAAACGCACGTTTGGATGGGTTTGGCCCGACTCGTATAAGGAAAACTGGCGTTTGCAAGGATGCAAACTGGCGTTTGGCCCCGACAACATCAGATTCACCATACCTGTCCATTAATCTTTATTTTGACCCATCTTGGAGGCATTTCCTGGCCAAGTCGTCTTCATGAAAGTTGTAGAGAATTGAACGAGCTTTCCAACGCATCTTGAATCGTCCAAATCGGAGCTCTAAAAAAAGTTATTGCTGATTTACTGAAGACAGGAGACAAACTAGCGTTTGCCAAGGCACAAACGGGCGTTCAAGACCGATGATGACCAAAATAGTAACGACCAACCTTAACCGGCAGAGTACCGGGTCGGAAGTACTATAGAGGTGAGCAAGGTCGTATCCCACGAGGAATCAATCGAATACCAAAGTCATTCTCATACTTAGTTTAGGCTACTCAAGTTTGTTCAGGTTTTGATTATGCTAAAACGATATTTAAAATAGAGTAAAGAGAGATAGAGGCATAGCCAAATCACGATCCAATTGAATACTTTCGCCCCTCTAATCGACTATTTGGGAATGGAAACTACCAACCAACCATCCTAATGCTTATATCGACTCGTTCATGGGTGCAAACTCCTAAGATAGTTCTAGACGCCATGCAACAACCTAGTACCCTTTACCTGGTTCAACAAATCGCTTTAAGGATTTAATCGACCGAACAAGATAAACACTCTAGAGCAGCTCGATTTACACCGACAAACCTCGTTACCCAATCGATCTAAACAACTCACCAATTGTAGATAACGATCTTAAAACCCATTTTCCCACACCCCTTCGCAACATACATTTATAAAAGTGGTGTGTGAGTTCATGAACTAGGTGTACAAGCTAATTCAAGCATTAAGAACAAGTTTTAAGACATGAATTCATCGATATAACAACAATTAAACACTACACATTCCCAATTTCATCAATTAGAGGGTAATTTCTTCAATTATCACATGATTTAGCTATGTAGTAATTAGTCACTCATTACAACTACAAAAGCAAGAATCAAACAAGAAATTAAACCCATGAAATGAGAGGAAAACGAAATCAATTACCAAAAAAAACGCAGAGATTTGATGTTCTCCAAGCTTCAACAACACCCATGTCACTTTGGGGAAGAAGAAGATCCAAAACACACCAAAATCCAAGAGTTGAGCTAAGAATCTAAGCTAATTTGAGCTTAATCTAAGTAAATTAGGTGTAGAAATTAATCTAAGGGTGAGGGGAAGAAGACAATGGTGACTAAGGGTTTTGGGAAAAGGGGAGAATCCGAAATTCAGCAGGATATCCCGTTTTTGTGGTTAAAAACGCATAACGAGCCGAGCTGCTCGAAGCTCGGCTCGACAGATGGTTCGGTAATAGATAGTCTTCAGTAAATTGACCATAACTTTGTGTTTAAACCTCCTATTTGAGTGATTCAAAGTGCGTTGGAAAGCCCACTCAATTGTCTACAACTTTCATGAAGACCACAAGTCCAGAAAATGCATATATCTGGGAGAAAAATGCAGATAAAGTGAGCAGATGGCCAAAGCACCAACCACCTTTGATCCGTTCCATCCCCGGGCTTCGGTTATGCTATTCTAAGTCTCATGCCTCATATTTTGGGCTCACGAGTCACCTATTTCCTGCATTTCCATAGCACAATATACCAAGCATAATCCCGCAAGATAAATAGGGCTCGAAAAGGGCCAAAACACCGTAAAATGATAAGGTTTTCCATCAATTTGATGGATTGCCTCAAAGTGAGTGTGCAATGTATTTTGCCCTATAAATGGTCTAAAACTACCCAATACAAGCCAAAAGTATCATAAATGGGGGTTAAAACATGCACCGGAGCATAGTAAAGTTGACTCTCATCAACCATCCCCCACTTAGCGTTTGCTCGCCCTCGAGCAAAATGAGCGTTCTAAAAGAATCCAATGAGTCAATGTTACACGCGTAGGTCAAGTCAATCACACATCAAAGACAACCGGGAAGTAAATGAGTAAATGCATACACTTAACCCTACCTTATCAAGCAGACGGAATGTGAGTGTGTGAATAGCTTCTCCTACATTTACCACGGTATACCGGTTTGGATTATGGATGCTAAGTTAATACGACTACACCATAGGCTCATACTTCATAAGAATCTCCACTAATCGGGGCCAACCGAGGCTAAGCAAGGTCGAGTAGGACTTGCAAGGTTGTAACGTTAGGCTCGGGATGGGGCTAACCGAAGGGAATTTCTGGGGAATAAACAACAAAGAGATAAAAACGAGCAAGCTCAATCACGGGGTGTGTCAATACAAAACGTAGCTAGCTCTCCCCTTCTCTAGCTCAAAATGAAACTCGAAACATGATCCATGAAAATAGAATGCCATATCGCACTATGTCTCAAGTGTAACGAGGCAAAAGCATACAAGAATCATGTTTCTATATTAAGGATTCATCCCAAACACCAACATCATATAACAAATCAACAACACAAGTCTTAAAACGCTTGGCTTTCTTTTACTCAACCTTTATTTCACTTTTATTGACTTTTATTGCAAGCTTTCTTTGATTGATTTCATTTTCTTTTGACTTTTCTCTTTTCTTTTCTTTTCTTTTTTTTTTTTTGTTTGAAAGAAACTTTTTGAATTTAGAAAGCTGCATTATACAATTTAAATAGGTTTGAGTCAAAGGCCATCACATATGCATAATATAAAAATGAGCTCATACCCTCCAAATCGTGAAATAGCTCGTAAAAACCAACTCCTCTATACATACGTACTCCTCCACCACCCCACACTTGCTTCAGCAAGTGTGCTCGAAATGAAAAGATTAAGCTTGACTCGTAGGGTGTCCAAGGGAACGTAGACCACAAAAAAGGCTTGGGGGTCGGGAAATTACGGGCTACAAACGAATGGCTAAGTGTCGGATGGGGGTCTAACCATCCTACCAAGGCTTAGAGGGGTTATTGTGGAATATGTCACGGGATAGCTATTTGGCTCTAGTTAGGTCAAAGAAATGCCATAACTATCGTCCCAAACTCTACCAAGGTCGGCCTTTCTATTTCGTCTCGAAGTTAATGGTATGAGTTCTAGGTAGCCGAATTGTGCCTAAGTCTACCATAATCGGTCACTAATTACCGCGGCTCATGAAATCGAGGCTATACGTGCGTGAAAAATCCCATTTTCAAGATAAGGTAGTAAGCCAAGTAGCATGCATTCAAACATCCACTAAACCATTTATTCTATCAATGTGAAGGCTCAACATACGAATGCAACATCAAAACTGTGGAAAATTTTAAAAAATGCTCAAATTTTACTAAAGAGGCGACCAAACGATAAGCATACAACACTTTGGCCAGAAAAACAATGAAGCACATATCAAAGCTAAGCCTACCACCCCCCACTTTAAATGCAACATTGTCCTCAGTGTATGAATGATAAAGGAAAGAAGGCTTAGCTTAACCCGGTAGAGAGGCGCAAACCATGTACATGACTCATCCACGAAAGCTCCACTCGAATACCTAAAGCCATGGGACAAAAACACCAAGAAAACGCATGCACGGGGAACAGCCACCGTGCCAAAAGCAAGCAACATATATCGAGATATAATCAAAAAGTGCAAAGTCACATACACGATCATATGAAAACAAAAAGGGAACCGACTCAGGCGCATGCGATGCAAAGACAATCAAACAAGTAAAACAACATCCATGCAAAAAGACATGAGCCAACAACGGATCGAAGAAGAACCACTCAAAAACGGTACTCATACCCCCAAAGTATCACCCTAGACCACTCCTAGCACAAAAACTAAAGCAAAAAAAAAAAAATGGTGGGTTGCCTCCCCCGAGCGCCTTTGTTTTACGTCATTGGATTGACTTATTAAGAAACTAAAAGAAAAGATAATAAGCACGAGTGGAATGAAAGAAAAAAATTGCACATCTTTTGCTCGAAAGCCTCAAGAACTTGGCAATTAAAAAAAAAATTCATCCACTTTTTTATTTTTTAACAAAAATAAAAACATCTACCTAAAACATTCTAAGTTTAAAGTCCTTAGTTCGACTTTCTACCCCCAACAATACTAAGGATAGTTATACCAAAAGAGAGCAAACCGTTGCGTCTCCCTACACACATCATAAGAATTGAGCACACCTTTAAAATAGAGCAAGAAAAACAAGGGGCTCAATCCCCACCACTATGATTGGTTCAAGAAATTTATCATGCAACACAATGAATTCAACTTCCCCGAATGAGAGCATATGCCAAGTAGCAAAGATTCAAACACCAAGCAATAACATTTTGGCTCAACCACAACATCAACATATTCAATATGATCCACCACCACAACTTTTTCAATAAGGTTCAAAGAAGAAGGAATAATTGATTCACTAGTAGCATGATTCGTACCTTCTTCATAACACTCATGATGAGTGTTTACCTCAAGAGTCGACGGTGGAGCAAATGAAATTTCATCATTTTTAGCACTCCTTTCAGCCTTCCTCTTCTCAACCAATTGCTCTACCCGGTTCTCCAAGTTCTTTAATGCCGATTGAAGAGTAGTAGCATTCATTTTAATATCCCTCAACTCCCGACCATGCTCTTGTAGAGTCCGGCCTTGCTCTTGCAAAGTCTCATTTATTTGCTCCAAGAGGATGTCGGTTGAGCTCTTTTGTGGAGGAAGAGGTATTTGTGGAGGTTGAGCATATTGAAAATATGCACCAGGGTGTTGAAACTGAGAACTTGAAGGACTTTCCCACTCATTGTTGTATGGTGATGTGTATGGGTTGAACTAATAATATGGTTGGAATCCAAAACCCATAGCACCGAAATTAAAGCCTCCAAATGAGTAGGGAGAAGAGCCCTCATGGCCATACGGATCCATACACTGCAATTCAAGGGAAAAACAAGAACACAATCAAGGTATCTAGTCACCACCACTACCGCAATAGATGGTGTGACTTATCAACAAAAACCCAACATCAAGAAGAAAAAAAACAAAAGAAATAAAACAACCTAAGCCTAAGTCTTCCAATGACTTAAGAGATATCGATTAATTCCCTGGCAACGGCGCCAGAAAACTTGATGACCAAAATAGTAACGACCAACCTTAACCGGCAGAGTACCGGGTCGGAAGTACTATAGAGGTGAGCAAGGTCGTATCCCACGAGGAATCAATCGAATACCAAAGTCATTCTCATACATAGGTTAGGCTACTCAAGTTTGTTCAGGTTTTGATTATGCTAAAACGATATTTAAACTAGAGTAAAGAGAGATAGAGACATAGCCAAATCACGATCCAATTGAATACTTTCGCCCCTCTAATCGACTATTTGGGAATGGAAACTACCAACCAACCATCCTAATGCTTATATCGACTCGTTCATGGGTGCAAACTCCTAAGATAGTACTAGACGCCATGCAACAACCTAGTACCCTTTACCCGGTTAAACAGTCCGCCTTTAAGGATTTAACTGACCGGAACAAGATAAACACTCTAGAGCCGCTCGATTTACACCGACAAACCTCGTTACCCAATCGATCTAAACAACTCAGTCAATTGTAGATAACGATCTTAAAACCCATTTTCCCACACCCCTTCGCAACATACATTTATAAAAGTGGTGTGTGAGTTCATGAACTAGGTGTACAAGCTAATTCAAGCATTAAGAACAAGTTTTAAGACATGAATTCATCGATATAACAACAATTAAACACTACCCATTCCCAATTTCATCAATTAGAGGGTAATTTCTTCAATTATCAAATGATTTAGCTATGTAGTAATTAGTCACTCATTACAACTACAAAAGCAAGAATCAAACAAGAAATTAAACCCATGAAATGAGAGGAAAACAAAATCAATTACCAAAAAAAACACAGAGATTTGATGTTCTCCAAGCTTCAACAACACCCATGTCACTTTGGGGAAGAAGAAGATCCAAAACACACCAAAATCCAAGAGTTGAGCTAAGAATCTAAGCTAATTTGAGCTTAATCTAAGTAAATTAGGTGTAGAAATTAATCTAAGGGTGAGGGGAAGAAGACAATGGTGACTAAGGGTTTTGGGAAAAGGGGAGAATCCGAAATTCAGCAGGATATCCCGTTTTTGTGGTTATAAACGCATAACGAGCCGAGCTGCTCGAAGCTCGGCTCGACAGATGGTTCGGTAATAGATTGTCTTCAGTAAATTGACCATAACTTTGCGGTTAAACCTCCGATTTGAGTGATTCAAAGTGCGTTGGAAAGCCCACTCAATTGTATACAACTTTCATGAAGACCACAAGTCCAGAAAATGCATATATCTGGGAGAAAAATGTAGATAAAGTGAGCAGATGGCCAAAGCACCAACCACCTTTGATCCGTTCCATTCCCGGGCTTCGGTTATGCTATTCTAAGTCTCATGCCTCATATTTTGGGCTCACGAGTCACCTATTTCCTGCATTTACATAGCACAATATACCAAGCATAATCCCGCAAGATAAATAGGGCTCGAAAAGGGCCAAAACACCGTAAAATGATAAGGTTTTCCATCAATTTGATGGATTGCCTCAAAGTGAGTGTGCAATGTATTTTGCCCTATAAATGGTCTAAAACTACCCAATAAAAGCCAAAAGTATCATAAATGTGGGTTAAAACATGCGCCGGAGCATAGTAAAGTTGACTCTCATCAACCGACAGCATCAGATTTTCGACCTACACTATAAATACGCAGCTCATTCAGTCCCTATTTCATCCTGGATGACTTTGGGCATCTTAGGGGCTATTTTAGGGCGGTTTTTGAGTAGTTTAAACACCCTTTGATCCCCATATTCCATAGATTAATTCCATTGATTCTACATACTTTTTATTAGATTAAATTTCTGTTTCAACACCAAAGATTCGACTTTTAGCGCAGTAACTTTACTCAATATTCAAGATTTGATTTTTATGATGATTATGCTTTCATTTAGTATTGTTCTTAGTATAATTTCCTTTAATTACTTCGTTGTTAGTATGATTATGAGTAGCTAAAGTAGTTGTGTAGCCGAATTATGTGAAAACGGGTGAAAATCCCAAAGGGGGATGAGATGGGAGTTGTGTAGCGCTTAATTAAACGTTTGTATGATAAATTAATGTTCTTAAACTTGTTTTGATTGTTTTAATAGTTTTGAATGAGATTCACAACCTTGTTCACTGTTACACACACATCGAGCTTATATATGTATTTTGCGGCGAGGTGTGGTGGGATACGGGTATTAGAATCACTAGACATAGCCTTGATTGTTAGATTGACAACCTAACTAGACATTAGGACTATGCCTATGTGAGGTTCTTATCAGGTTCCCGAGCGGCTCATTATTCTGGTCAACCATGTTAGGCGAGTTAGCTTTCTAAAGGGAGGGTTAATAAGCCTAGTATAGGGGGTTAAGCGAGAGTTGTTCAGACCTTAACGCAAGAATAAAGAGTTGACACACGTGGATGTCATATAAACTGAATTGGATAGGTAGGTCGGTTAAGACACACTCCTTGTCAAGTCTTTCCTGTGGGGTAAAAGTAACATGTTGGATCGTAGTTCGGCTATGCCCTTTTAATCACCTAGATAAATCCGTTAGAATAATATTTATTTTCTGCATTAGCTATAATACTTTTCACTTAATATTGACCTGAACCAAGTTTAGACGTCTACTTTGGTACTTCACTATTATTCCCTGTGGATTCGACCTTGAAACCACTATACTACCATTGACCCGATACTCTGCCGGTTAAGGTTAGCGGTTAAGTATTTTGATATCAAGAATTTTGGCGCCGTTGCCGGGGAGTACATGGTGAATATCTTGTAAGTTGGCCGAAAGCCTGGGCTTAGGTCGTTTTTATTTGTTTTCTTGTTTTTTCTATTTTTGACAGTGCATGACCATGAGAAGTTCAAAACAACCTCTTATCGAGCCGATTGACGAGATTGAAGCCTTTGTATTCCACCGCAATAGTCAAAGAAGAAAGGAGATCGTTATCAGGACTCCGAACCCTCTGTACAAGAAGAGGTATTAATTGATACGTCTGTGTCAGACTTCTCTGAAGAAATGGATGAGCTTAATGGTAGAGATAATTTGGATGGCCAGGATAATTTTGAGCCTTTGACTGAGCACAATGCACCGGGTAGTACATCCAACCTCGGGGATACAACTTTACAATTGACCCCAATCCGTGATCATATAGAACAATTGGAGAATGAGGGGTTAAGACTCCAGCAAACGATCGACCCTCAATACACTCAGAGAACAGGAATTAGGAGTAACCGAGGTGGGCCAGTTTGGGCGATTTGGGGGCTCGTGATAGACAAAGATGAGGTAAACAGAGCAGGAACACCGAGCGCACTTTCGGCCGCCGCAGCAACAACAGAACACTCAGCAGTTCGGGCAGTATGACCAAGCTACAGTCGAAGGAGTACTGCAAATGCTAAGGGAACAGGGAACAGGAGAACCAACAGGAGTACTGCAAATCCGTATCCTCAGCAATCCCCTTTGCAGCAGTTTTATCAACAACAGAATTATCAGCCACAGATGGCTCAGCAGGTACAGAGACCGAGAGTCTGTCGAGACTATGTTACCACCCCTCAAGAAGTTATAGGGCATAATCCAATTAGAGTGCCCCCAATTAATGCGAACAACATGGACATCAAGCAAAATATTGTGAACATGTTGGGGGAACACGCCTTATTCCACGGGAAGTCGACTGAGAACCCGAACAGCTTTCTGGATCACTTTCTCCAGATTTGTGGAATGATGAAATACAATGGGGTGAGTGACGAGGCGGTAAAGCTAATAGTTTTTCCGTTTGCATTGAGAGGAGCCGCTAAGGATTGGTTCGATTCATTACCCAATGATTCATTGCATACATGGGCAGATGTAGTGAAAGTGTTTTTAAAGAAGTACTTTCCTCCGGCGAAGATTTTAGATCTGAAAGAAGAAATCTCTTCATTTGATGGTCTCGAGGGAGAGACATTGAAAGATACATATGAGAGATTTCGGGGCCTACTGAAGAGATGCCCTCCACACGGTTTTTCAAGTGTTGAGCAAGTTATCATACTATTCAGGGCCTTAGAGCCAGTGGACCAAAACAAGCTGAACGCCGCCAGTGGTGGAGATATTATGAATCTGCCGCCATAACAATCTATGAGGCAGATTGAGAATATGGCAGATGGGGAAGGACAATGGGGGTCTAGTAGAAAGAAGAAGAAAGCCCCAATGGAAAGTGTAAAATTCTTCAAAGAAGAACTCGATAGAGAGACAGCCATGCATGATAAGATGCAAGAAATGGTACTGAAGATGGACCAAATAGAGTTGGCTAGAAAGAAGGCAGGGCAATGCCAACTTTGTGGGGGTGGACACTCAGCATTGATTGCACATCACCGAAAAAGTTCACTTACCCACAGCAGTTGATACCTACTCCAGCACAACAACAGTTTGGGAACCAGAACGATCAGCAAAGAATGAATGTGTATGCAATGGGGCAGGTAAATATCAATCAGCAAGAATTTGGCTAGCAACAATGGAATCAGAATTTCGACAATCAGCAAGGGCCGCAAATAGAGTATGGTATGGACAATGATTCACAGCAGTATGATGTGAGCTATGTTGGACAATGTAATGGGGCCGAATTGAAATCAAAACAATAACAATCAGAACCAAGGGTTCTGGCAGAACCAAAGCCCAAATAACCAATCTTGGAATCAGAACCCCCAGAATCAGAATGCCTAGCAAAATACCTATCAAGGCATGCATCAGTACAGTCAGCAATAGGGCCACCAACAGCAGAATAATCATAACTGGGGCCATAATAATCAAGGATGGAACCAGAATCAGGGGTAGCAAGGAAACAATAATCAGCAATCTAACCATCAAAACAGAAATAACAATTCTGGGATTTATCAACACCCGAATGCGCACCTTCATCAGAATAACCAATCAAGAAATTCGGGTACCCAGAAGACCTCAACTGAGTTGCTGTTAGAGAAGATGGATAAGACTATCTCTGAGCTAAATAAGAATGCTATTGAACAGAAGGTAGCAACGCACTCAGCTATCCGGAATTTAGAGACTCAAGTTGGGCAAATCACAAATACATTGAAGAAGAGTCTGAGTGATGCTGAGCAGAATCCGAGGCATGTGAATGCCATATTCACTAGGAGTGGTAGAGAGTTGAGAGTCGACCAGCCAAAGCAAGTAGTTGTAGCAGAAGAATATCTGGATGAGAAGGATGAAGCTGAGGCAGCAGAGAAAGAAAGAATGGAAACAGAGTTAGAAGCGGCACGAAGAGATTTAGCTGTTGTTAAGAGAGATCTTGTGATTGTAAGGAAAGAGCGAGAAATGGAAGTACAGAGGGAGCAGGAAGTTCAAAGCAGAAGAGATGAAGAAAGAGGGAAGCAGGATCTCATAGTGCTGGACATTAAAGAGGAGGAGCCGAGCAAGCCAGTGATGACAAAAGAATCTACATCTGGGCCTCCAAGGCCAAACACTCGAGGTAAGAGACATTTTCTACCCCCTCCATCTCCTAATTTTGATGAGAATACGTTGCCTTACCCACATAAGGGTCCTACGAAGCCAGTCTTTACTGAGTGTCAGAGTAGATTCCTTGACATTCTTAGGAAGGTAGAGATCAATGTTCCCTTGTTCGAGGCAATTGCTAGTGTGCCTAAGTATTTTAAATGTTTGAAAGGGATGTTGACAAGTCGAGAGAAAATGGGTAAGATAGTTAAGTTGAGGGAGGAGTGTTCAGCGGTTTATGATAGAAAGATACCCCCTAAGATGAGAGATAGAAGAGGTTTCACCATTCCTATCACCATAAGCAATACTATAATTGAAAATGTTTTATGTGATTTAGGAGCTTCTGTGAGCTTGATGCCTAAGGCTTTATATGAAAAATTAGGGCTAGGTGAATTGGAACCTACGAGAATGACCTTACAAATGGTTGATAGGTCGGTGAGGAAACCTTTGGGGGTAGCGGAAGATGTCTTAGTGCAAGTTTGAAAGTTTGTGTTCCCCGTGGATTTTGTGATTCTTGACATGGAGATGGATTCCAAGACCTCTGTTTTGTTAGGTCGCCCCTTTTTGACCACCAGTGACGCTCAGATAGGAGTTAAGAGTTGAGATATTTCTTTTGGTGTTGGGGGTGAGAGAGAGCGGTTAAATGTTTACAAGGATAGAGGTCCAAATGCTATAAATGATGAATGTTTATATACATAATCTTTGTTTTCTTGTGGTGTGGTGCGTACTGACGTGCAGGAAGGAAAAAGATTGTCAAAAGGAGATGCGGTGTGCTTACGAGATGTCGTCGATCGAGGAAAGATTGAGGCATAGAATAAATTGGGATCGCCCGTTGCACCGGTGCTCCCCAAGCTGGGAAAAGTGCGGATTGATAAACCGCCTGATTACAAGAAGTCTAAGAGGAAGCCATAGCCAAAGCCAGAGAGGAAAGAGAGTGTGAGATGGCAAGAGAAAGCAGCTCAAGTGGCATGAGGTAAGCCGCTCATTAGCTCGACTATTTTTATGATTGCCCTTGGGATATCTACGAGCATGTTTAAACTGATGAATGCGGAATTTGGTTGACTTGCTATGAGCTTACATGATATGTGATGAGTGTCTGTTTGAGTTGTTTGAGTCATTTATGTTTTGAGTTTGTTAAGCGTCACCAGGTCGAGCCAACGACGTAAAACAAAGACGCTTGGGGGGAGGCAACCCAGCCCGAAATAAAACAGTGTGGAATTGAAAGGGATCTAGGAATATCTGCCTATGTGCTCTTATATGAATTTATGCCTTGACTATGATATGTATGCAAGTGTGATGCTTTCTATGATGAGTGTGCCTCAGTGGCCTTTCTATCATGCTTAAATGTTCTGTACTTTACCTGTAGGGGTTATTTTTCCATATATAGCGATCCATTTTGTGCGTTACATATTGCGTACCCACATATCCCTATTCGATGTTTTGGCACGAGGACCATGTCCTGTGCATGCTTTGCTGTGGTTGTATCTATTTTGATCTAGGGATTCGGGTCGTTCTTACACGAGGCTGTCACGGGATTCTTGTTTTTTTTTGCATGCAATAGCCGATATTTTCTTTATAGATACATCTTTGTGTTACCTACACTTAAGGTTTCTGCCTTTCGTTGTAGAGAATTCTTTGTGTTTACTTTGTAGCACAGGCACCCTGGGAGATACATTTGTGGTTGTTGCATTGCATTAGATGAGCTTTGCCAACAGTTCAGCTAAGTTTTTTTTCCCTTTCTCACTCACACACTGAGGACAGTGCTTCATTTAAGTGGGGGGTAGGAGACTTAGCTTCACTGTTTTTCATGTACTTGAATGATTTGTAGTTTTAGTTTTTGCTATATCGTGTGAATTTGGGCCATATTTTAAAATTTTCATGGATTGATGTTGTTTTATATGTTGAATCATGATATCCTTAGGTTAAATGGTTTACAATTGAGTAAATGCATGCGAGTTAAGTCGTGATCTTGTTATAAAAATGGACTACACACACACTTAATAGCTTCAATATCATGAGTTATGGTAATTAGTGATGCTTATAGTTGTCATAGTCTATTCTGTTACCTAGAACTTATATGATTAACTTCGAGGCGAAATAGAAAGGTCAATCTTGGTAGATTAAAGGATGACGGTCCTGGCATTTCTTTGACCCGACTATAGCCAAATAGCCAACCATGTACATAATTTCCACAGAAACCCTTCTGAGCCTTTGTAGGGTGGTTAGACCCCCACCTGAACTTTAGCCATTCGTGATTGAGCCTATAATTACCGACCCTTAGCCTTTATTTGTGGTCTACATTTCTTTGGCACCCTACGAGTGAGTTTTAATCTTATTTTGGGCACACTTGCTAGCACAAGTGTGGGGTGGTGAAGATGTGTATCAAAGTATGGTGTTGGTAAATCTTTTGTACCACGAATGAGAAGGGATAGAAAAAGTGTTGGTGTTTGGTTTATGAAAAAAAATAAAAAAAAAATCAAAATCAAAATCAGTCAAAAAAAATGGAACGAAGTGTTTGGAAAAAGTTGAATCAAAGAATGTTTGATGATGGCTATGTATTAATTCTTCCAAAGTGGCGTTGGTGGACGAGTTTTCATTGAATTATGTTTGGATTTTAGAGTAAAGAAGGAGAAAGATTGCTCGAATCAAGCTAAGGAGGTGAGTTATGAGGCAATTTCAAGAAGTTTTGATTAAGCTCACTCGTTTTTCTCTTTTGATACTCCTTTTATCCTTTCGTTTAGCCCCGTCCCTAGCCTAACGTTACAACCGTGCAAGTCCGGCCTGACCTTAGTTAGCCTTGATTTGACCTCGATTAGTGGAGATGTTTATGAAGTATAAGCCTATGGTTTAACAACAATAGTCATGCATCTATAATCTGAACCGTTTAACTGTGATGAATGAATGAGAAGCTATGCACACACTCACATTCCGTTTTTGTAATAAGGGAGGATTAGACTCAATTGCATTTGCCTGGTTGTTTTCACTTACCCTTTGCATATGATGATCCTGTGTATGACTACAATGTTGACTCTATGCTACATTTTAGAGTCGCTTTGTTTGCTCGAGGACGAGCAAAAGCTAAGTGGGGGGTAGTTGATGAGCGTCAAATTGTAGTGTATTTCTTAAATGAGATTACCTCCTTTTATGAGTTATTCATGATTATTTTGGGCTATTATGGGTAGGATATGAACGATATTCACTTATATGCATATTTCTCAAGACTAAAGGCGTTTTCGTCCTAAAAACTCGTGTTTTATGTGGATTTCATTACATTTCCGTCAATGTATATTATGCCTTGGTGTTCATGTCTTTGTTTTCAGGCTTATATTGATGTATAAGGTCGAGAATATGGAAGAGAGTCTCGAGAAAGAACGAGATTTTGGGCCAAGGAGGAGAAAAGAGTGAAGAATCATTGATGAAATCTGAACCAGTCACTTCAGGGGCATTTTAGTCACACATAGAGACATTTTCAGGAAGAGTTGTCTTGATGAAAGTTGTAGAGAGTTGAATCAGATTTCTAACGCAATTTGAATCATCTCATTTGGAGCCCTATAACTAAAGTTAAGATGAAAATACTAAAGCCTACCCCAAACTAGCGTTTGGCCAGCACAAACTGGCGTTCACATGATACTGAAAGTTGGGTTTTCAGGAAAACTAGCGTCCAAATCAACTCAAACGCACGTTTGGATGGGTTGGGCCTGACTCGTATAAGGAAAACTGGCGTTTGCAAGGTTGCAAACTGGCTTTTGGCCCCGACAACATCAGATTCGCCGTACTTGTCCCTTAATATTTATTTTGACCCATCTTGAATGCATTTTCTGGCCAAGTTGTATTCATGAAAGTTGTATGTAATTGAACCAGCTTTCCAACGCATCTTGAGTCGTCCAAATCAGAGCTCTACAAAAAAAGTTATTGCTGATTTACTGAAGACAGGAGACAAACTAGCGTTTGCCAAGGCACAAACGGGCGTTCAAGACCGACAGCATCAGATTTTCGACCTACACTATAAATACGCAGCTCATTCAGCCCCTATTTCATCCTGGACGACTTTGTGCATCTTAGGGGCGATTTTAGGGCGGTTTTTGAGCAGTTTAAACACCCTTTGATCCCCATATTCCATAGATTAATTCCATTGATTCTACATACTTTTTATTAGATTAAATTTCTGTTTCAACACCAAAGATTCGACTTTTAGCGCAGTACCTTTACTCAATATTCAAGGTTTGATTTTTATGATGATTATGCTTTCGTTTATTATTGTTCTTAGTATAATTTCCTTTAATTACTTCGTTGTTAGTATGATTATGAGTAGCTAAAGTAGTTGTGTAGCCGAATTATGTGAAAACGGGTGAAAATCCCAAAGGGGGATGAGATGGGAGTTGTGTAGCGCTAAATTAAACGTTTGTATGATAAATTCATGTTCTAAAACTTGTTTTGATTGTTTTAATAGCTTTGAATGAGATTGACAACCTTGTTCACTGTTACACACACATCGAGCTTATATATGTATTTTGCGGCGAGGTGTGGGATACGGGTATTAGAATCACTAGACATAGCCTTGATTGTTAGATTGACAACCTAGCTAGACGTTAGGACTATGCCTATGTGAGGTTCTTATCAGGTTCCCGAGCGGCTCATTATTCTGGTCAACCATGTTAAAGCGAGTTAGCTTTCTAAAGGAGGGTTAATAAGCCTAGTATGGGGGTTGCTTTGAGAGTTGTTCGGACCTTAACGCAAGAATAAGGATTTGACACCCGTGGATATCATATAAACTGAATTGGATAGGTAGGTCGGTTAAGACACACTCCTTGTCAAGTCTTTCCTGTGGGGTAAAAGTAACATGTTGGATCGTAGTTCGGCTATGCCTTTTAATCACCTAGATAAATCCGTTAGAATAATATTTATTTTCTACATTAGCTATAATAATTTTCACTTAATATTGACCTGAACCAAGTTTAGATGTCGACTTTGGTACTTCACTATTATTCCCTGTGGATTCGACCTTGAAACCACTATACTACCGTTGACCCGGGGTTAAGGTTAGCGGTTAAGTATTTTGCTATCATGTACCCTGACTTTGTCAATTAAATTCAGATGTCAAGTATACGAGGTACTCAGTTTTGAAGAAGAGTAGAAAACTGAGTTAAGGCCTTGTTGCATTTGAAATGACAAGACGACAAAAGGTCGTACACATGAACATTGGCTAAACGACTAATGTAACGGCTACAAGAGCTATATGACCGTTACATCACCCCTATAAATACACAGAGGAAAGTGCTTGAAAAATAGAGATCTGAAAAAGTTTTAAAAAGCATATATCTAAAGATCCAGATCCAGAAAATCAGATTTTATATCTGAAAAAATGGGAAGCCAACAAAATTGCCTTGAAGATTATGAAGAAATATTCAGTAACCCATAAAGGGGGAAAAGGCATCTTGGAGCTACAATGCCATATCCAGATGAATCAGACAGCTCACTGAATTAATCTTTCTGATTAATTCTAAACCTAACCTTTGTGAAAAGGGGTTGGCTGTGCATAGTTTGAGGAGATCAACTCCACCTTTCCTCATACGGTTGCAACTCAGTTGCCACAGCTGTTGGTGCAGTCTGCGGACTGTGTTTGTATTAGTGGTGAGCTGGTGAAGGAGCAATTCCACCTCTAAAGGATCAGTGTGCAGAGTGAAGGGAGCAATCACACCTTTCTTCATTATGTGTAGACAGTGAAACTAGGGTGTCGTGAAGGACTGTCATTGGGATAGGATTTTGTAACAGTTATCTCAAGATTCTAGTGATACCTCCTACACCACAGGAGAAGGGGTGACGTACGGGATTACACCACCCGGAACTTCCATAAACAAACTCTATGTTGATTTACTTTATGCATTTATACTTGTGTTGTGATTACTTTATTTATTGCATAATCATTCCATCACTTCACTCAAAAACTTCAGACACCGAGTCAGCACATAACTGATACATAGGAGACTTAGATATTTATTGACACATCTATTGCACAAAAGGCTTGATCTTATCCGCCGCAAGTTAGTTCAGTTCTAGTACTAGCTAAACTGAGTTAACTAACTCCTACACAGGATTAAAGGGTTGGAACATAACTGAGCTGAATTACATTGTACATCAGTTTGATAGTTCAGTTTGAGTTTAGGAGAAACTCAGTTCCTGGGTACTTTCAGTCTTGGGAAAGTTTTTAGTGACAAGTTTATTCACCCCTCCCCCCCCCCCCTCTAAACTTGTGTTAGCCTTTCCAAGGGACCAACAATTTAAACAAAGCATAGTTATGTAAAAGATCAAGATGTGCACAACACAAAGAGTGCATCAAGCCAAAGATGATAATCGTGATATAGTTTGATACCATCCAACAAAATAAAAACGACAATCCAACAAATCTGTCAATGCAAATAACAATCCAAAATGATAATTAAGTTTTTAGAAATTGATAGGAATCGTTCAAATGTCTGAATCAGTGTCAGAGTCATTCATCATATGGCTTTGAATAGCATCTCAAAAATCAGTATCACACATAGCTACCGTGCTTATTGGAGGAAAACTCATTGGATTAGTCAGACCAACCTCTTGGATATCTGCAGGATCTAGGTTGCTCAAAAACTGGACTGGATCAGAGAGTGCGGCGACAGACGCCAAAGCTTCAAGACGAGCACCAGCAGCAGTTGTGGACATGACCACTGAACCTTCTATACCCATGCTACTCAAGCCGGCAGTGATGGAGGATAAAGGAGATGGAATGCAAAAGCCACCAGAGAAATCCGCAGCCGTACCTGTAGACACAAAACTGGGCATACCACCAGGAGCTAAGGTAGATCTAGGAAAAGCGTGGTGGGGGGTACGAGTAGGTGCAGAGGTTACCCAGATGGGCAAAGTATATGGACCTGGTTGCCATTGACTAAGGGTATCAGAAATCTCCTCAAAACCAGGATTGTTAGTTCTTAGAAAAGTACGCTGACCTCTGATACCAATACGTATATCTTCAGCCCAGTCCTGAACTCTCTCAAAACCAAAGATAAGATTAGTATCATGAGTGGCTTGGCTATCCTGAATGGCAGCTAACCTTGACTCAATGAAGTCGAACCGGGCCTCCAGAGCAAGGTTTTGGATAGGAAACATGGTAGGAGAGGGAAAAACAGGGGGCAAAAGCTGGAATGCTATTGGTAGGTGGTGCTCGAGGTGGTACAGGATTTTCATAATTAATGCGACCAGCTGGAAGATTGGCAAGACGGGGGCCAATAATTGGTGAGTCGGGTGACATGAGTCGGTCAGCTGGAAAAACAGTGACCATCAAAGTGCAGAGATCAAATTTGAAAATCCAGCTGGTAAAGATGGTTAAAGGCGAATTCTTTGGCTCATAGCGGGTGACATGAGTCGGGTGCAGAGATCAAATTTGAAAATGGCATATGGCCGCTCTGAGGATGGTTAAAGGCGAATTCTTTGGCTCGGGTAAAGATAATCCTTCCTAAATCAACCGGAATATTTTTAACTGTTGCCCAGGCTATGCAAGAATTAGGATAGTTGTGAGCACTAAGATGTCGGGAAGGGCTCACATTATGACCTAAAAAATGCTGCAGGGCTCGGATATCCTTGATACATCCACCAAATTTAAATCGTTTTTCAACCCAAGTGGCGGATGGATCAAAAGCACGCTGAGCCTCAAAAGCTCGAATTTGCATCATACTGGCTTGACTAAGGTTCCAAACTTCATAATAATCTTGTTCACGGGGTATGTCTGGGATTCTATAAAAGGCGTTGATAACTTCAGGGGTAAAAGGGACAACAGTTCCACGAATGGAAACTGAATTTAATGGTCCATCTGCTACCGGTTCACTGGTAGCGAGGACAGAATAAAATTCAGCCACCATTGTGGCATTGATGACATCAGTGCGTTATTGGGAAATATGTAACCAATTTCGACGCTAAAAAATTTGATGAAACTCAACTCCAAGGGACTCTAATTCTACACCACGTTCTAGGAGAAGGCCACAATTTCCAAAATAATTATCATATGCCTGAATGGCGGCTGGAGGAGCGGTTCTTCGGAAAGAGGCCGCCTCCTCATCAGCCGTGAGAGGGCGGGGTTCATGGAATGGCACTAAGACAACAGGAGGAGTGGTTTTTCATTTCTTACTAACATTCTTTCTATGAGGGTTTGAAGGTTCGGCCATCTACGATTGTGGTATTGACAAAACACGGCAATAAAATTAAAAGTTGCAAAAATTTTAAAATAAAAAGCAAGACAAATTCTAATTAAGAGATTAGAAAATAAAAGATCAAATTTATGTACCGTTTTGTTGTTACTACGAGTACCGGAGCAGAATCAGTGGTGGCCGGAAATTGGGGAGCCTCACCGGAGAGAAGGAAATTTTGCCTACCAAAAGCCCAAGGGTCGGCCCCTTTACCGTAGCATGGTGGAGAAAAAGAAAGAAAAAAAATAAAAATAAACTATAAGGGGAAGTAGATGTTTGAAAAAGAAAGAAGATGGATGAGGTGATGTAGGAGTTGTATAGATGGAGAAGATGATGGGAAGATGAGCCGATTATAAAGGGAATTAAGGAGGAGAGAGGAAAAGAAAAGAAATCCGTTCTGATTTCAAAATTGAAGATGCCGGCGCAAACCGGGGATCTTCGGCGTATGCCGAAAATGGGAGGGATCTTCCTGATTTTGAATTCAATTCCCGGCGTAGACCGGGATTCGTACACGGCGTACGCCTTGAAAAGATCTGGACGGTTTTCTTATAATTACGATTCATTTATTAAGTTGTATTATATTAGCTTAGAATTTTATTTTTTTTTTTTTATTTTATTTTATATAACCCTAATTTATAAATTAATATCACTTAGTTACTTATTTTTATTATTTTATACAAACCAATTACTTAGTTATTATTATTTCTATATTATTATATTTATTTATATATATATATTATTATTATTATTATTATTATTATTATTATTATTATTATTATTATTATTATTATTATTATTACTCCATTGACAAACTTAAATTATCAGAATGACGATAATTAATGAATATACTTAATCAAAAGGGATACTCCCATCAATTATTCATCAAAGCACGTAGCAATTAAGTATACTGACAAACCGGAAATAAATGCTTAATGAATAATAGGAAGGATAGTACCTGTGAATTGCTAAATTTATAGTCTATAGCTAGACTTATCTCATGCTTCAATTGGTCGGGGGGGTCAATAAGGAACATCACCTCTCGAGTTGGAGGGACTCCTTCTTCTTCAACTAAAATCTTCACCCTATGACCATTTGTTATGAAGGTCGTCTTTACATCTGTCAATTCCACAGCTCCATATGCATGTACTTTAGTTACCAAAAATGGACTTGTCCATCTAGACCTAAGCTTTCTTGGAAATAATTTCAAACGTGAGTTGTATAAGAGCACTCGATTACCCACATGGAACTCACGACGAAAGCTCTCTTATCGAAAGACTTCGTGCGTTCCTTGTAGATTCGGGCGTTCTCATAAGCATCAAGGCGAAACTCCTCAAGTTCCGTGAGTTGGAGTAATCGATGCTCACCAACGGCCTTAGGATCAAAGTTAAGAAATTTAATAGCCCAAAAGACACGGTGTTCCAACTCAACTGTAAGAGACTTGCCAAAAACTAGTCTATATGGAGAACAACCAATCGGTGTTTTAAAGGCTATTATATATGCCCATAGTGAAGAGAGTTTGAGAAAGCAATAATACTTGAGTAAACTCAACTTATTTTATTCATGATAGAAGTATGAGTATAAATAGATACAAGCATGAGTAGAGTAATGAATGCTATTAAATGCTAGAGTCGGCTAATATTAAGTGCTAGAGTCGGCTAGAGCATAATAAGACAAAATAGACTTACTTTATGACATATTAATTGTTTATACACTACAATTAATATGTCATGTTACAAATAAGTAACGTGTTACAAGTAATGTAATATTTCCACACCCCCCTCAAACTGGGTTGTATATGTCAATACAGCCAAGTTTGCTACTCAGTCTGTTGAAGATAAGCGGTGGAATGGCCTTAGTGAGAATATCGATTCGGTCTCACGAGAGGAACATATTGAAGTTGAATGATCTTGGCATCAATCTTCTCTTTAAGGAAATGTCAGTCAATGTCCACATGTTTTGTATTATCATGATAAACTGGATCCTCTGCCATGCATAATGCTGAATTATTGTCACAGCAGAGTATGATAGGTTGCTGAAAGGTTTGCTGAAGATCAGTAAGGACTCTTTTCAGCCACAGTGCTTCACAAATGCCCAAAACAAGTGCCCGGAGTTCAGCTTCAGCACTGCTTCTAGAGACAGTAGGTTGTTTCTTGCTTCTCCAAGTGACAAGGTTACCCCACACATATGAGCAATAGCCTATGGTAGATCTTCTGTCTATGTGGAAACCAGCCCAGTCAGCATCAGTATAGACTTTCACTGATCTTTCAGTAGACTTAATGAAGTGCAAGCCTTGGCCAGGAGTGGACTTCAAGTATCATAGTATTCTGTAGACAGCATCCCAATGGTGCTCAGTAGGGCAATGCATGAACTGACTGACAAGACTAACTCCATATGCAATATCAGGTCTTGTATGAGAGAGATAAATGAGTTTTCCAACAAGTCTCTGATATTGTTCCTTTCTGACAGCAATACTACCATGCACTAGTTGATTACTGGGGTCTACTGTTAAGGGCTAAATTGTAGTGTTTTTACATATATTTTCTATATCAATTTCCCCCATATACGTATGATTTTCATAGAATTCGAGGTTTATAGTGAAATATTGAGTGAATGGTGATTTAAAGAGTTAAATATGAAAACGTATCAATTTATACGATTATTTGATTGTTTTATATGGTTTTGGATATTGTTACGTTTTTGTGGTGTTTGGATGCAATGTAGATACATGTTTTTGACTTGGAAGAGGATAAAGATGGAGATAAAGCTTGGAATGAAGCATTCAAGCAGCCGGACTTCCGACGCAGTTCTTGATATGATATACACTGATTTGACTCTCGACCTCAAGAGAAGAGTTGTAGTGTTTGAAGAGAGGATTCTACAGGATTTTGAATCACTTCATTCCGACTTACGAGGCCCGAGATATGAGCGTTACAAGTTTGGATAATGATGTTGTGGTAGTGGAAAATCCCGAAAAATACTCGTAATACGACGGGCTAGTCAAAAATGCATTTTCTGAAGAAGAGTCCTTAATGAAAGTTGTAGAGTTTTCCGAGAGCTTAATTATGACATTCAGATCATAATTTTGGAGGTCTACAACTCAAGATATGAATTTTAGAAGTTTGAGTCAAAACTCTAAACTAGCGTTCATGCACCAAATCAATTCGTAGCCTTCACTTTTCCATTAAACGAAAGGCCCAACATTCTCAAACTAGCGTCCAAGCGTGAATTTTGGTACAGATCTTCAGATCGAGCTTAAACGGCCGCTCACTCTCGGGTCAAAGCTTAAACGAAAGGCCCCGCAAAAGAGACGGGCGTTCGGCCAAAGCCATGCAAAGAGACATGTAATTCCCTAATTTAATTAGGAATTATCCATGCACAACCGCAAATTACCCATGCGAATTTTCTAATTGGACAAAGATCACCGACATACTACTTTTAATTGCCACCGACATATATTATCTATATAAATACATGCATGATGTTCAACCCTAGATTGATAATACACAAAAATATTACAAACCGCACTTTACACAAAGCAACACAAAGAAATGCAACTTGGCTACAAATGTCACCCGAGCCTTGTGCTCGGGTGATCCGGGGTTAGATTAGATGTAGTTTTTTTTCGTTTATTTCGTTGTTGATCCGTGAAGTTCATCCAATGTATTAAACTATGTGAGTTTGTTTTCTTTCAATTTATTCAATCCTTTTTATTTCCATGATCTTGATTTATTTTGTATCTTTCTTTGTGCTTATGATGCCATGAGAATAGATTGGAAAATTAGTTCTCTATTGATAGTTACAACATACGGAAGTTGCGTAACGTTAGATCACCATAGAAAGATAGGATCTTTAATCATTAATTATGTGACAAATTAATTGGTTAGATTTCTAGGTTGTTAGGTTCTAAAATACGGAAGTTAACTTGAATCTAAACCTTAGTTTTGTATGGAAAATCGTTCTCAACATTCGGAAGAGGAGAGATCGATAATTGAATTCACTAAGGAATTAGGAATTCATAGCTTGAGAAATTAGATCCACTAAGGAAGTAGGGGTTTATATCTCGTGATAAGGTGAAACCACAACTTGAATTAGAATCATGAATTGAACTAGATTGAGATCACATAGGTTTGTGCTTTGTTTGATCCCATGTCTTTTTAGTTTAGATTGTTTTATTTTGTTTTCCTAGGTTAGATTTATTCTCATTGTTCTTTACGCTTTTATGTTTGCTTTTCGCTTTATTCGCTTCCTTGAGTAACAATTGAAAGGAATTAGTGAAATTAGAGTCAACATCCCAATTCCCTGAGGATCGATACCCGCATTTCTTATCCAACTTTACTAGCAACTACCCGGTATTCGGCCGGTTAGGAGGTAGTTTTGCATGGTAGTATAGGTTTTATAAATTTTCTTTTGTTTTTATTGATGCAAAATCTCCCCAACAAAAGTGGCGCCGTTGCCGGGGAATAGGTGTCATGTTGAATCTGATCTTGTTATTTCTCGATTTTGTTACGTTTATTTTTCGTTTTAATAAAAGTAGCGTTTACCAAATTGAGAGTTTTTATTTTGCCGTGTTTCGATAACCATTGGGTTAAGAATGTGCAAAAGTTTTTACTCAATTTGTTTTACGTGAATCATGTGTTTATGTGTTATCTAATCTAACCCCTGTGCTGAAATTTGTCTGTGGTCATGTGTCTCAGTGGCTGTGATGTTTTGAATTATGAGTTTCTGGGTTTGTTTGTGTTATTTTCCTGCGTTTTACGTGCGTATTTGTTGTTGGACGAAGTCTGCTTTGTTGGACGCCCGTCCGATTCATATAACTGCAGGGGACGAGCGTTTGGTTTATCAACGCCCGTCCAGGGCTGAAATTCCCGTGAACGCCCGCTTGATCGATGAACGCCCGTCCGATGCGAAGAATGCAATCCAGTTTCAATTTCTCTTGATTTGGTTTTTAATGCTTTTATTTGATGTGGATATCTTTCATACGAGCTTCGCGGCTTAATCTTTTACGTAGATGTCCCGAACTCGCATGATACAACTTTCCATCTACTATCAATCCATGTTAAATAAGTGATCAATCTTTATTATTTGATTCATCTAGGCAAGTTATAGTGACTGTCGGTTCTCGTAAGCTATAACTGTTCTTATAGTTAATTAGTAGCTAATGTCGGTTCCCGTATGCTACATACCGCTCCGATGAATCTTGTGAGCTTTTAAGACTTACGTGCTTCCGTTATTTTTGTAGTTCATATAGGTAGCTACTGTCGGTTTTCCGTATGCTACGTCCTTTCTCCATATGAGTTATACCTGTTTAGATAGATGACCGTTGGTTTCCATAAGTCTATCACTTTCGATAAGTCTTAAGGCGCGTCGGCACTAGTAGGCGATGCGATCGTTTTATCGTAACTTTGTCATTATGTGGTAGACGTTTATATATATG
The DNA here is from genome assembly GCA_026214975.1 of Gentiana macrophylla. Taxonomy (NCBI): domain Eukaryota; kingdom Viridiplantae; phylum Streptophyta; class Magnoliopsida; order Gentianales; family Gentianaceae; genus Gentiana; species Gentiana macrophylla. The sequence continues at coordinate 78,791,576 of CM047814.1, forward strand.
TCGTGTTGCAATTGAGTGGGCTGGTTTTCCTTCTTTTATTTTCTTTTATTTTTGCATATCATATAGATGCATATCATTTAGTTGCATTTCATATAGTTGCATTGTTTTTCTATTTTTCCTTTTATTTTTCTTAAGTGTGGTCACTTTATCGGTTTTAAGTAATACCACCTAGTTTATTTTTCTTTTTGAGTGTAGTTAACTGTCAGTTTCCGTAATACTACCTCGTTTTTATTTTTAGGATTTTTCATGTAGTTTGCATTGTATTGCATTTTCATATAGTGCACCTAGCCTACTACTTTGTAATATTTCATGTATATGTATTCCATCTTTATATGAGCTTAAATTTAAATATCTCTATATCTCCTTTTCCATGTATATGTAATCTTTTCTTTTTCCCGTAGACTCTTTTGCAATCGATCAAGTCTGCAGGATACTTTATATAGCTATTGTGCACTTTCATGATGAATTCGGTTTACTGTGATGCTCCACGATCCATCGAGCTATGCAAGCAATCCTGGTTCTTGTTGGTTCCTCCGCACTGCCAAGCTTGGAGATACAATCGGCTAAGTACTCTTATCTTTTCTTTATTTACGCACAACTTGAGGACAAGTTGCAATCTAAGTGTGGGGGAAGGGATAGATGATTTATGTGTCTACTTTCTTTGCTCATATTTTTAGTATTTCTATGAAAAGTGCTTAATTTTCAAATTTTTGTTATATCCCGAGTAGACAAAGGCATATCTTTGCTTGAGTTTATATCATTTATGCTATATTCTGTATATTTAGTAATTTTAGTTGTTTCACCCGACACTCTTTTCACATGCCATAGTAAATGATGAGCTAAATGTTGAGAGCCTACCCCATTTTAGTTGGAGATTTTTGATTATTATAGCATGTTTCTTTACTTATGTACAATTCTTGAAAAGTTTAGTAGTTTGTATTCTAGGATTAAAGTATGACATACTTGTGAATATCTGTAAGTTTGAATGTGATAAGTGAAACGTGATTAAGTCTTTGCAATAGTAATAAATTGTTTACTTGAGGTGTTATGCTCGGTGGTGGTCTCAGCTACTAGAAAATAATCTTTTCCACCGCCACCAAATCTCTAAGTAAACATAATTGTAATTGTGTGTGTCGGAAGTCGGGTTTATGATTTGGGTGAGGTAGGGTGTACCACGTATGTCCTATTCCACTATGATGACCAAAGCTCACGACAATCAGCTTTATAGTCGCCTTATGATTGGAGTAAGGTAGGGATTATCTTGAAATGTCCTATTCTCGCTATGAGGGCAAAAGCTTATTCTCGATGTGTGTTAGAAAAAGTGAAAATATTGAAATATATTATTATGAATAAGTAAGGACTTAGTTATCGTTAATCTTATCCCCAGTATAAACCGAAGGATATGTTGTGGGGATTATCCTCTGAAGTCCATCGTAAATGTTTTAGATATTCTCTACTATTTCTTTTTGGGATATGTATGTTTTGTAAAGTGCTCATTATAGTTTTTGAATATTTCTAACTTAGATGGGAAACCGGGCTAGTTTTGGTTTGAATAACTTTCAAATTGTGGAACTTAGTGGAAGTTTATTATGGCTATGCACACACTCACTCGGGTGAACTTCTAAGTTATTGAATATACTTCATATTTGCATAGATATTTATTTGTCTCGAGCTTGACTTTGTTTTGTTTTGCTCGAGGACGAGCAAAAAGATAAGTGTGGGGGTGTTGTTAAGGGCTAAATTGTAGTGTTTTTACATATATTTTCTATATCAATTTCCCCCTATACGTATGATTTTCATAGAATTCGAGGTTTATAGTGAAATATTGAGTGAATGGTGATTTAAAGAGTTAAATATGAAAACGTATCAATTTATACGATTATTTGATTGTTTTATATGGTTTTGGATATTGTTACGTTTTTGTGGTGTTTGGATGCAATGTAGATACATGTTTTTGACTTGGAAGAGGATAAAGATGGAGATAAAGCTTGGAATGAAGCATTCAAGCAGCCGGACTTCCGACGCAGTTCTTGATATGATATACACTGATTTGACTCTCGACCTCAAGAGAAGAGTTGTAGTGTTTGAAGAGAGGATTCTACAGGATTTTGAATCACTTCATTCCGACTTACGAGGCCCGAGATATGAGCGTTACAAGTTTGGATAATGATGTTGTGGTAGTGGAAAATCCCGAAAAATACTCGTAATACGACGGGCTAGTCAAAAATGCATTTTCTGAAGAAGAGTCCTTAATGAAAGTTGTAGATTTTTCCGAGAGCTTAATTATGACATTCAGATCATAATTTTTGGAGGTCTACAACTCAAGATATGAATTTTAGAAGTTTGAGTCAAAACTCTAAACTAGCGTTCATGCAGCCAAATCAATTCAGAGCCTTCAGCTTTCCATTAAACGAGCGTCCAACATTCTCAAACTAGCGTCCAAGCAGGAATTTTGGTACAGGATCTTCAGACTGAGCTTAAACGGCCGTTCACTCTCAGTCCAAAGCTTAAACGAGCGTCCTGCAAAAGAGACGGGCGTTCGGCCAAAGCCATGCAGCAGACATGTAATTCCCTAATTTAATTAGGAATTATCCATGCACAGCCGCAAATTACCCATGCGAATTTTCTAATTGGACAAAGATCAGCCGACATACTACTTTTAATTGCCAGCCGACATATATTATCTATATAAATACATGCATGATGTTCAACCCTAGATTGATAATACACAAAAATATTACAGCCGCACTTTACACAAAGCAACACAGCAGCGGCAACTTGGCTACAAGGCCGGTCACCCGAGCCTTGTGCTCGGGTGATCCGGGGTTAGATTAGATGTAGTTTTTTTTCGTTTATTTCGTTGTTGATCCGTGAAGTTCATCCAATGTATTAAACTATGTGAGTTTGTTTTCTTTCAATTTATTCAATCCTTTTTATTTCCATGATCTTGATTTATTTTGTATCTTTCTTTGTGCTTATGATGCCATGAGAATAGATTGGAAAATTAGTTCTCTATTGATAGTTACAACATACGGAAGTTGCGTAACGTTAGATCACCATAGAAAGATAGGATCTTTAATCATTAATTATGTGACAAATTAATTGGTTAGATTTCTAGGTTGTTAGGTTCTAAAATACGGAAGTTAACTTGAATCTAAACCTTAGTTTTGTATGGAAAATCGTTCTCAACATTCGGAAGAGGAGAGATCGATAATTGAATTCACTAAGGAATTAGGAATTCATAGCTTGAGAAATTAGATCCACTAAGGAAGTAGGGGTTTATATCTCGTGATAAGGTGAAACCACAACTTGAATTAGAATCATGAATTGAACTAGGATTGAGATCACATAGGTTTGTGCTTTGTTTGATCCCATGTCTTTTTAGTTTAGATTGTTTTATTTTGTTTTCCTAGGTTAGATTTATTCTCATTGTTCTTTACGTTTTTATGTTTGCTTTTCGTTTATTCGTTTCCTTGAGTAACAATTGAAAGGAATTAGTGAAATTAGAGTCAACATCCCAATTCCCTGAGGATCGATACCCGTACTTATCCAACTTTACTAGCAACTACCCGGTATTCGGCCGGTTAGGAGGTAGTTTTGCATGGTAGTATAGGTTTTATAAATTTTCTTTTGTTTTTATTGATGCAAAATCTCCCCAACATCTACTGGAGAGATAGCTGGTTTGCACCCTAGCATGCCAGTTTCCTTCAAAGAGTCCAAAGACATACTTCCTCTGTGAGACTGAGATACCCTGGCTGTTTCTTGCTATTTCCATGCCAAGGAAGTACTTGAGGTAGCCCAAATCTTTAACTTGAAATACCTTTGCCAGTGGGGTCTTCAAGCATTGGATCTTAGTAGGGTCATCACCAGTAAGGATGATATCATCCAGATAGACAATAAGGATGGATCTTCTCTTATTGGTTGTTTTAATAAACATTGTGTGATCTGAGTTGCACTGATGATATCCAGCAGCTTTAACCACAGTAGTAAGTTTGCCAAACCATGCTCTTGGGGACTGCTTCAGGCCATACAGAGATTTTCTCAGTTTACAAACCTTCCCTTTAGTGTGAGTGTTAGTAAAACCAGGAGGTACAGTCATATATATTGTTGAAAAGGTGTCCTAAACCCAATCGGGTTGGACCGGATCCGACCGGGTCGGGTCACTTACAGTCTATTTAGTTCATGTAATAACTTTATTATGATCAATAAAAGCACTTATGTTATTATATATTGTTTATCTTCATATTATTTGTTGTATATATATAGTAACGCCCCTAGTATCAAACTGTGATAGAGAAACCATGATAGTGATTATGGTTGATGAGATCTCTAATCATTATAACAAGATTGGTACTTAAATGTCTCTAGTCTTTCATATTATCAAAAGGGTCATTGATAGTATAACCAGACTAGCACGTATTGGATGTCTTCTATCTTTTAGAAGATAGGGATAGATCTCGTCTATCGAAGTGTAGGGACACTTGGACTGTACGTGAATATGTATTAGAGAATGCGTACGTTAGACTGACCCACTTACATTAAGTGTCACACTATGTGGCGGTTGTGCAATTATCCTTTTGACCGGAGTCTTCATGGCATCACGGTGTGGATAGTCATGCTTTGACACTATTGAGATTTCGCCTAACCACGGGGCGATCATGCGGTAGTGATTGGGCATGATATTGAAGCATGCGGAGTATACATCATTGGTCGTCTGGGAATCGCGTATCCTATGATTGGGATCGAATATCTGAAATGGCCTTCTTATAAGGAATGTCTAGCTCTCGAGAATCTTTGCAAAGTGTGAGTAAATGTGTTATCCCGAGAGAGCGTGATATCCAGATTATAAGATACGATCGTAAATGTATTGACACTCGAGATACGATCGTTTGGATATTGTTACAGCGATAGGATTGTAAGTTACACGGTAACTGCTTCGTATGAAAGGTAGTAGTCGTTGCTTTTGACTCTTCCGATGATTGGGGGTCACGGTGTGTTGCTAGACGCTATCCCGTGATCGTTAGGCATGAAGGGCATTTTAGTAAATTGCACTTTGTGTCTACGGCCAACATATTCAGAAGCCTGTCGGGTCACACACATATGAACATCGAGTCGGATTAAAATACGGTTATGGTTGATAACCAAATAAGGAAAGTCTATCTCTAGACTATAAAGCTTATAGTGGTAAATTAATATTGTGGTATTTATTTATTATGAATAAATAAAATACAAGATATTAATTATATACAAATTATATTAATTAAAAAATATTCCGGAAGCCAATTAATTGACTAATGAGGCGCCATCTTTGACTGTATAAGATACACTTGGATTGTGCACTTTAATTAATAAGATTACCATAATATTAATATAAGATATTAATTGATTTTGGAAAAATAGATTTATGGTAATAAGATAATTATATTCAATATAAGATATTGGCAAAAATAAATTAAATTAAAGAGATAAATCAATCTAGGAGATTTTCTTTATTTTATTGGAAAAAGGTTTTCTTCTCCTACACACTAATTCGGGCGCCACCTCTAGCTATAAATAAGATGTGGGTGTCAAGCTCTTTTACACATCACAATTACAAGAGCTCATAGTTCTTGTGTAAAATAGAGAGCCATCCATAGTGAGTTTGTGAAGGAGGAAAAAGGCCGGTCTAGCAACCGGAGTTTTCCGATAGCAATCCAAGGAGGATTCCGGCAAGGGGTTCATGTGGATTAGCGATAGAGGCCAGACGCGTGGACGGCTTGTGCACTGAACTACTCTCCGTTGACGGTCAAAGCGACGATCTTATAGATCATCTAAGGTATAACCGTCGAACTACTTAACGTGTTTATTGCATTAAACGAAGAACGATCTAGAAAAAGGAAATCAAATTTTAAATTCCGCTGCGTTAAACTAGTGATTTCCTAACAGTGGTATCGGAGCCTGACTTCGAACTTAAGCAATAAGCATAAATTAATTGCGTAGTATTTAATCGATAGATGCAAGATTTAAATCACGAAACGTTAAAAAAAATAGGGTTTATGGGGGCTCGGCCGACTGGCGGCGCCCCCTCCTCGGCGGCGGCGGCGGCAGCGGTGGTCTTCGGGCTGCCATCCGTCGGCTGTCTTCTTCCAATGGGGAAGATCGACCCTTTTCGTTTTGTGATATTTATTGTGCATAGATATCTCGTTTGTTTAGTTGTGTCATGTGACCAACCAATAGTTCAAATAGTTTGGGTCATTGGGAAATCATATGGCTTGTTGGCCTTTCCAAATTTTGATTTGGAATAGGCCTAGGCCCTTTTCAAATATTTGATTTGTAAAAGGCCTAGGCCTAGGCCACTTCCAAAATTTTGATTTTGGAGAGTGGCCAGAACTAAACCAAAATTAGTTGGCCTTTCCAAATATTTGATTTGGAATAGGCCTAGGCCTAGGCCACTTCCAAAATTTTGATTTTGGAAAGTGTTTAGGCCTAAGCCAAATTTAGTTTTGGAAAGGAAACAAATAGGAGACTTTATAATTTTGATTTTATTTTGAATAGTTCAAATTTAATTGAAATTAAAATCGATTTAAAATTAAATGTTAATTTTAATTTTTGATTAAGTCATATAATTAATTAAATGTTATTTAATTATTTGACGTGATAAAATAAAGACGCATAAGTAGTTACAATTAGAATTTAATCTTTTTCATAAGATAAAATTGTATGGATTAGATGTGTAGATATAATGTGATTATATGGACCCCGATTGATCATGGACTCGACCAATAGGATAGATGGGAGTGTTTTCTTTTTGTTGGTTTTTGAAAAATTGTCCTAGGCCGTTATGAAGAACGTGACCTAGTTTACTTTTTGCAATTATCTCATTCCCGTTAGCTCCCCCCGTGTGCGGCGGGTGTAATTATTAGATAAATTATTATGTAACAAGAATGGAGCAAGAAGTTGAAGACCAAGGAGAGATAAAGAATCCATTGGCGTACAGCAATAAAGATCCTATTGGTGGTTGCGATACCCTTAGTTTGTGACCAGCGGTTTCGCTCGGTTTGTATTCAAACTCACACTCTAAAAAGTCCATGATCATACCGGTTATTTTGTGCGCGGAATGTTGTGTATGTTTTACTTTATATGATATAGTAGTAATATGCACATAGTAGATGAGACCAAAATTAAACCAAATTAATTAAGTGAATTAATTTTAAAATTATTCCCACGCCAAAAACTCGAGCCAAAATCGTCTCTCAATATTATAATGACGGTGAAGAGCCTTTGTTCGGATCCAACTGATCGGCCCACGTCGGGAGTTGACCTACCACGGGAATATCATCATTATCGAGATATGATCGATAAGAGATCTCATGAATATTTGGGTTACGGCTCGACTAAGAATCTTACGGTGATTGGCCCACGTCAGGACCGTCTGATTTTAGAGACAAGGGGTGGCTATCACATAGAGATGTGAATTGTCAAGGAGTTGACTAGTCAACCAATGGAAATCGAATAAGATTCGATCGGTAATTAGTACCTACCTTCGAAATTGGCCCGGTCGATCGGCCCACGTCGGGGATCGAGCCAACTATATAGCATTCCATCCACTAAAGAATTGCTTAAATTCTTGAAAGCCAATTGGGAATAGTTGGCTAGTGGGAGTAAAACCTTACAAAATTTTAAGTGCAAATTTTGGGTTTTTATACATGAGCTTTTACTTATTCTATCTTTATTTATTGTTGTAGAAAATGTCAAACAAATTGAACCTTTGTTTTATCATAGAAAACAAGCTTGACGAAACTAATTTTCTCGATTGGGAAAGGAACCTCAAAATCGTTTTGAGGCACGAGAAGATTGGCTATGTCTTGGATGAGGCCCTACCGGAAAAGCCCGTTGAGGGTTCGGCTGCAGATGCTGTCGAGAAGTACAACAAGCACTGTTCTGACAGTACTGATGCTACATGTATCATGCTTGCTTCTATGACACCTGAACTGCAGAAACAGCATGAGTCTATGGACGCCTACTCTATCATGGTCCACCTGAAGGAACTCTATGCTTCTCAGTCTCGCACTGAGAGGTACGAGGTCTCGAAGGCCCTGTTTAGTTGTAAGATGGCATCTGGGACTGCTATAGAGTCACACGTGCTTAAGATGATCGGGTATATAGAGAGGCTTGAGAAGCTGGGCCACAAATTGGAGCGAGAGTTGAGTATTGACTTGATTCTGCAATCTCTACCTGATTCATTCTCACAATTTGTGATGAACTATCACATGAACAAGATAGATTGCTCCCTAGCGGAGTTATTGAACATGTTGAAAACTGCTGAGGGCACTGTGGGGAAGGGAAAGCAAGTGTTGCTGGTCACTTCAAGTAAGGGCAAGGCAAAAGGCCAGAAAAAGTCCAAGAAGGCGAAGGCTGCACCTAAGCCAATGCCTAAGATAGCAAAAGACAAATCCAAGGATGCTTGCTTCCATTGCGGTGAGACCGGACATTGTAAGAGAAACTGCAAAGGCTTCTTGAGTACCAAGAAGAAGCATTCTGATGCTTCGACTTCAGGTATATTTATGATTGAGATCAACATTACTTCTTCTAAGTCTAACCACTGGGTATTAGATACTGGTTGTGGTTCTCATATTTGTACGAATATGCAGGCACTAAGAAGAGCTAGAGATCTGAAGAAAGGAGATGTGGACCTACGCGTTGGAAATGGAGCAAGTGTTGCTGCACTAGCCGTAGGAGTTTATTTTATTTCATTGCCCAGTGGGCTAGTACTTGAACTTAGTAACTGTTATTTTGTTCCTGCTCTTACGAAGAGTATTATTTCCATTTCCGCATTAGATGTTGATGGTTTTTCATTTACGTTTGAGAATAAATGTTGTTCTTTTTCACGTGATGGAATCTTTTATGGTACTGGCATACTTAGCAATGGTCTCTACATATTAGATATGAATGTTGACATACTTAATATAAATAACAAGAAAGCCAAAACAAATGACTTGAATGAATCCTACTTATGGCATTGTAGACTTGGCCATATAAATAAGAATCGCATTGCCAAACTCCATAAAGATGGAATGTTGGATCAATTCGATTATGAATCGTTTGATACAAGTGAAGCTTGTTTACTTGACAAGATGACAAAGTCACCATTTAGTGGCAAAGGGATAAGATCCAATGAATTGCTTGAGCTCATACATACTGATGTATGTGGCCCAATGTCAATTCAAGCCAAAGGAGGATACTATTATTTTATCACTTTCACTAATGACCATTCTCGCTATGGTTATATATACTTAATTAAGTATAAGTCTGAAGCCTTCGAAAAGTTCAAGGAATTCAGAAGTGAAGTAGAGAAACAACTAGGTAAAAAAATCAAAACACTTCGATCCGATCGAGGTGGAGAATACCAGGATGGAGAGTTTCAAGATTATCTGAAGGAGAATGGGATTCTACCTGAATGGACCCCTCCCAGGATGCCACAAATGAATGGCGTGTCTGAGAGGAGGAACCGCACCTTGTTAGACATGGTACGATCCATGATGAGCTATGCAGTTCTTCCAAAATCGTTTTGAGGGTATGCTCTAAAAACCGTATCCTATACACTGAACCAAGTTCCGTCAAAGACGGTTGATTCTTCACCATACGAGGTATGGACCAAGAAGAAACCAAACCTGGCATATCTTAAACCTTGGGGTTGTCCAACTTATGTGAAGCGGATGATGCCTGACAAATTAGAGGCCAGATCCGACAAATGTCTGTTTGTGGGATATCCTAGAGAAACTAGAGGATACCAATTTTACCATCCTGAGGAACAAAAGGTGTTTGTTGCCAGGACTGGCCAATTTCTAGAGAAAGAGTTTATTCTGGATAGGGTCAGTGGGAGTAAAATTGATCTTGAAGAAATTCGAGAACCACTTACAGATAACAGTCCGTTGATGGAAGTAGAGGAGACACCACGTACAGATGTGGGGCCACCCTCTACCGTGGACACACTAGCACCTCGAAGATCCACCAGGGAACGCCTTGAACCTGAAAGGTACACTGGCGTGTATCTCATGGAAGATGAGGACCCTAGAACTTATGAGGAAGTTATATTAAGGCATGACAAAGAGAAATGGCTGGAAGCCATGAATTCTGAAATGAATCCATGAAAGACAACCAAGTTTGGAACTTGATTGATCCACCTGAAGGAATAGTTCCTATTGGGTGTAAATGGGTCTTCAAGAGAAAGATTGACATGGACGGTAACGTGACTACCTATAAGGCTAGGTTAGTGGCAAAAGGTTATAAGCAAAGACAATGAGTTGACTATGATGAAACCTTTTCGCCTGTTGCCATGTTAAAATCCGTTAGAATTTTGCTCGCTATTGTAGCATACCATGATTACGAAATCTGGCAGATGGATGTGAAAACAGCTTTCCTTAACGGGAACCTATCTGAGGAAGTGTATATGACACAGCCTGAGGGTTTCACAACCAATGACGCCAGGATAGTGTGTAAACTGCAAAGATCCATTTATGGATTAAAGCAAGCTTCTCGGAGTTGGAATCTTCACTTTGATGAGATAATCAAACAGTTTGATTTCATCAAGAATAGCCCTGTGTTTACAAGAAGGTTAGTGGGAGTGCCATTGTGTTCCTAGTTCTTTATGTAGATGACATATTGCTCATAAGGAATGATGTGCCTATGTTACAATCAGTCAAAGCTTGGTTATCCAAGAACTTCTCAATGAATGACTTGGGTGAGGCATCCTATATTCTAGGAATAAATATCTATAGAGGTAGATCTAAAAGGTTGCTTGGTCCGTCATGATCCTATATAGACAAGATCTTTGAAGAGATTCGACATGGAGCGATCAAGAGGATTGCCGCCCATGTCACATGGGGTCTACTCACAAAGGGAATGAGTCCCAAGACAGAGAGGAGGAAGGGGCACAAATGAGTAAGGTCCATTATGCTTCGCAATCAGGTCTATCGTATGCCAATCTATCGTAGTATGCCATGTTATGCACAAGACCGGATGTCTCGTACCCTCTTAGTATGACTAGTAGGTACCGGTCAATCATATTTGTAAGAACTCATTTTGGAGCACAATGATGGACTTCTGAGAAGCTTTGGTGGGATCATTGACGCACTTAAGAAAGCCCAAGATAAAAAGAGAAAGAGAGCCCAGAGTATAGTTATTCTGGCCGAATCGAAATTCAGTATCTGGTCGACCGAGCTCACAAATTCGTACATAGTTCGCACATTATTCGAATCGGTTGCGGTTCAGAGGTCGGCATTTTAAGTCTGTTTTCTATGACGGGTCAGAGGCTCTATATAAACACAAGTCCTTTGTATTTTTTATTATGCATTCACCACTATTCATTCATAAAACATATAAGCAAAATAAGGCTTCAGGAGGTTGCTGTGTGGCTGCAAAACATGTAAGCCCTAGTTTATTTTCTCGCTCTTTAGTAAATCAATTTCCCAATTATGCTTCTCGATTGTTTGAGTAAGTTATTCATATCTAGATGATGTGGGTGATCTAGGATATGACGAAGAAGCGCACATACCTTGGTTCTCATATGATCCTGCATATCCACGCCCTTCCGCCTAATATCTACGGATGAATCTGGTGTGTTTAATTTATATATGTATTTAGATTAGTTTATAGCCGATGTCCTGGGATGACTCGCTACAGAATCCGGGATTCAGAGCATAGAAACGCCAGAAATATGTTCGGGATGTAAATCCGGAGTTAGACTTCGGGTGACCGATAGGTGTCATTCGGGTCGATCGAGAGCACCCATTCGGGTCGACCGAGACATGTCAAACCTGTTTGCAAACCGTTAATCAGCCACGCTCTTTAAGTGATTAGGTTAGCTTAATTCGAATTTATTATCCTCGCGAGGGTATGGCTATGGCTACGCCACCGCTTTTTAATTTAATTTCTTAAACGTGTGAAAAGGAAATACCAATATAAGAGACTCTGTGTAGGCTGGGGAATTGATCTTCGGATCGCTCGGGTCATATCTGTAGGTAGGTGGTGTTTATATTGTAGTTCAGCACCTTGTTACACGAGATTCTGAAACTAGCAGGAGAGACTATAACTTGGTAAGTGTTAGTTGGACTTAGGTTTGAGTGATCGTCTAGAAGTGTCGCCTAACTGTGAATGGAATGCCTTGACGAGGTGGGCACGGGTCAATACCTGCATCCTGTAGAGTAGTGTTGGTGGAGTTATATTTAGATTTATGCACCAAGAGGCTTAAGTCAATGTGAACAATAACACAAAGGATATAGTGACCTATCGGGTGCTACACTCGTTTAGAGGATGACACTCCTGTGAGCCACATATAAATAGATATGAACGGATTAAGAGTTGATGAAGTTTCAAGCGTTGTCATATAAATTGTCTAGATCCAAATGATCCTCGGGTTGTAATTGGGCGCTTGATTACGCTATAAAGTGCTTTACATGTTGTTTATATGCTCGGAGGTGTGTCTTTTCTCAGAGATTTTATGTTGGTCATAGACCGGTGGTTTGTCAAACTAAATAAATAGGTTGGTTATTTGGGTTAGATCCACTAAATTGATTCCCTCAGGATCGATCTAATTTCGACTTTATCTAGCTATACCGCTGATTGAACCTAGTCTCACTTGCTAAAGGGTTATTCAGTATCGAAGTTAGTAATTTAACTTGACCTCAATCAAGTTTTTTGCGCCGCTACTGGGAAATCAAATGGTCCAACCGCTTAAATGATCAACTTAATTATTTCGCTTCGCTTTCCCTCTGCTTACAGCGGAGTAATAAAAATATAAAAAATAAAATAAAATAAAAAAATTTGTATATCTCGGCTTCCATTAATCGAGCCCTTTAAATATTTTTATCCGACAATTGTCATCCCCGTGATTCTGCTAAGAGGTTATAGAGCCGAATTCCAGCGTTAAAGACGAGTAATCATAACGCATCATTGCTAGTTCAATAACCGCTTGTTGTTTTTCGTATGATGCAAGAGTGATGAATCACTGGATTAACTGCTCAAAGAAATGCTCATCACATCGGCCTTCTCCGAGCCTGGCCGAGAAGTTGCCGCTGTGCTGGTGAACCAAAACCACACCTAGAAAGCCGCTGACACCTAAACTCACGGAAAGAATGAGCATGGACGCATGCAAGAATTCACTTAAGCCAAGAGGTCAAAAGAGCTCTAAAGATGCTTACATATACAGAGGTATGTCCAAGTTAAACCCTCAAGAGGTCCGCAGAGATGCAACAAGATATTGAGAATTGAGGTCTCTGCTGATGTCAAACCAGATAATCCAGAGCATTTATGGTTGGAGTGTTACTCTTAGAATGAGTATACCTGTGGTTGGCTTTTGATAGGACTCTCTGCTCGAGTCCTAACATTTTTCCGAAAAAGTTCAGATAGAAATCTGATCCTCACTCCCACCTACTCCAAGGTAGTTAGATTTATGGACGGGAATCAGTAATAAGTATCATGTCCTGAATATGCATGGCACAGATCATTGGCATAGGACAAATTAGTTTAAGAGTAGATATAGTTGTGACGGATATAGATGAGCACCTCGACCGCTCGATCATTTTAGTGAGAGCTTATCAACACTTTCGAGAGCCCTAATTCGTATGACTGTAGCGTGAGATCACATTTTTCGACGCGTTGAGGCCTTCGAGACTCCATGGGACAAGGAATTGTGATTTCCTTGATCCCGTGGAAAGTGAATGTTATATGAGTTGGTTGTTCAAACCGTGATATTACTCCAAGCCTAGAAAAAGTGTTGATGATACTACAGCGAAAGAGACGGAGACCCTGGCAGCCTCGAAAGTCGTGGAGTGATGGTCACCGGATTGTCAGTCAAGAATATCCTGAAGTACTTGAGATGTACTAGGGATATGTTCCTGGTTTTCGGGAATGATGATTTAGTATTACGAGGTTATCTGGATGCCGCTTCCAAGCCGACAAGGACGACTTTAAGTCGCAATGCGATTTGTTTTCACGCTAAACGGCGGAGCAAAGTGGTGGAAGAGTTCCAGCGGGGAGACTACTGCAGGACTCTACAACGAAGCCGAATACATAGTAGCCTCGGAGGCGGAAAAGAAGCGATTTGGATGAAGAAGTTCATTCTCGAACTTGGTGTGGTTCCTCCATTGAAGGTCCAAAGGCCTCTGTGCACTATGATAATAATGGAGCGATATCTCAGTCGAAGGAGCCAAGGTCTCATCAGAAGTCCAAACATGTGCTACGGTGCTATCACTTGATTAGAGAGATGGTAGATAGAGGAGATGTAAAGATAGAGAAAGTCCACACGGATGATAACATAGCTGATCCGTTAACCAAGGCATTGTCTCAAGCTAAGCATGAGAAACATGTTCACTTGCACGGGCTTAGACATATGGGTGATTGGCTTTAGGCCAAGTGGGAGATTCGGGTTGGACCGGATCCGACCGGGTCGGGTCACTTACAGTCTATTTAGTTCATGTAATAACTTTATTATGATCAATAAAAGCACTTATGTTATTATATATTGTTTATCTTCATATTATTTGTTGTATATATATAGTAACGTCCCTAGTATCAAACTGTGATAGATAAACCATGATAGTGATTATGGTTGATGAGATCTCTAATCATTATAACAAGATTGGTACTTAAATGTCTCTAGTCTTACATATTATCAAAAGGGACATTGATAGTATAACCAGACTAGCACGTATTGGATGTCTTCTATCTTTTAGAAGATAGGGATAGATCTCGTCTATCGAAGTGTACGTGGACGTGTATTAGAGAATGCGTACGTTAGACTGACCCACTTACATTAACTGTCACACTATGTGGCGGTTGTGTAATTATCCTTTTGACCGGAGTCTTCATGGCATCATGGTGTGGATAGTCATGCTTTGACACTATTGAGATTTCTCCTAACCATGGGGCGATCACGCGGAGTGATTGGGCATGATATTGAAGCATGCGGAGTATACATGATTGGTAGTCTGGGAATCGCGTATCCTATGATTGGGATCGAATATCCGAAATGGCCTTTTTAAAAGGAATGTCTAGATCTCGAGAATCTTTTCAAAGTGGGAGTAAATGTGTTATCCCGAGAGAGCGTGATATCCAGATTATAAGATACGATCGTAAATGTATTGACACTCGAGATACGATCGTAAGGATATTGTTACAGCGATAGGATTGTAAGTTACATGGTAACTGCTTCACATGAAAGGTAGTAGTCGTTGCTTTTGACTCTTCCGATGATTGGGGGTCACGGTGTGTTGCTAGACGCTATCCCGTGATCATTAGGCATGAAGGGCATTTTAGTAAATTGCACTTTGTGTCTACGGCCAACATATTCGGAAGCCTATCGGGTCACACACATATGAACATCGAGTCAGATTAAAATGCGGTTATGGTTGATAACCAAATAAGGAAAGTTTATCTCTAGACTATAAAGGTTATAGTGGTAAATTAATATGGTGGTATTTATTTATTATGAATAAATAAAATACAAGATATTAATTATATAAAAATTATATTAATTAAAGAATATTCCGGAAGCCAATTAATTGACTAATGGGGCGCCATCTTTGAGTGTACAAGATACACTTGGATTGTGTACTTTAATTAATAAGATTACCATAATATTAATATAAGATATTAATTGATTTTGGAAAAATAGATTTATGGTAATAAGATAATTATATTCTATATAAGATATTGGCAAAAATAAATTATAATTAAAGAGATAAATCAATCTAGGAGAATTTCTTTATTTTATTGGAAAAAGGTTTTCTTCTCCTACACACTAATTGGGGCGCCACCTCTAGCTTTAAATAAGAGGTGGGTGTCAAGCTCTTTTACACATCACAATTGCAAGAGCTCATAGTTCTTGTGTAAAATAGAGAGCGATCCATAGTGAGTTTGTGAATGAGGACAAAAGGCCGGCCTAGCAACCGGAGTTTTCCGATAGTAATCCAAGGAGGATTCCGGAAAGGGGTTCATGTGGATTAGCGATAGAGGCCGGACGCGTGGACAGCTTGCGCACTGAACTACTCTCCGTTGACGGTCAAAGCGACGGTCTTATAGATCATCTAAGGTATAACCGTCGAACTACTTAACGTGTTTATTGCATTAAACGAAGAACAATCTAGAAAAAGGAAATCAAATTTTAAATTCCGCTGCGTTAAACTAGTGATTTCCTAACATATACTTCCTCAGTGAGGTCACCATTTAGGAAGGCATTCTTGATGTCCAATTGGTGAAGTGGCCAGTCAAGTTGCACAGCAAGGGAGATCAGTACCCTAACTGTGTTGAGCTTTGCCACAGGTGCAAATGTTTCCTTGTAGTCAAGTCCATATGTTTGAGTGAAGCCCATTGCAACCAGTCTAGCTTTGTACTTGTCAATAGTACCATCAGCATTGTACTTGATGGTGAATAGCCATTTACAGCTGACTGTCTTCTTTCCTTGTGGGAGAGTGGTGAGATCCCAAGTATGGTTGTCAATGAGTGCATTCATTTCAGTTTTGACAGCAGCCTTCCACCTGTCATGTTTGAGAGCTTCAGATATTTCTTAGGAATGGAATGAGTATCCAAATCCTGTGTAAACAAAGAAAAACCTGGTGACAAGTGATCATATGACACATAATTATGAATAGAGTGGTCAGTACATGATCTCTTTCCCTTTCGGACAGCAATGGGTATGTTATCAATATCAGTAGGTTCCGGACTATCAGCAGGTTGCTGAGGTATATTAGCAGGTTCAGGAGGTTGAGGAGTATCAGCAGGTTGCTGAGGTTCAATAGATGGAGGGAACTCAGAGTCAGCCGGCTGATGAGTCTCATGAAGTTGCTGAATATTAGGAATTGGTATAGGGATTGGCACGGCCTCAAGATTCTCAGCTGAGGGTGCATTTGGAGTTAGGGGACTATGAGAGGAGGGAAGAGTTATTGCTTCAATTAGGTTTCCATCTGTAACAGTCTCAGTAGGGTTGTTGTAGTAAGGAGTTTTTTCAAAGAATTTCACATCCATAGAGTTGTAGAATCATTTGTCAGTGGGAGAATAACACTTGTAGCCCTTCCTGTCTTTGGCATACCCAAGAAAAATGCACTTATGAGCTTTGGGGTCAAGTTTGCTTCTATGTTGGGCATGAATATAGACAAACACAGTACATCCAAAGATTTTTGGAGGCAAGTCAGCAATGAGATGAGGACAGGGATGAGTTGTCAGCAGGGTTTGAATGGGAGTCTTGAACCTAACACTCTGTTGGGTAACCGGTTGATTAGGTATGTGGCAGTTAATATAGCTTCACCACACATATATTTAGGCACATGTGTGGTGAACATAACTGATCTAGCCATCTCCAGTAAGTGCATGTTCTTCCTCTCAGCAACCCCATTTTGCTGAGGTGTCTCTACACACTCATCGTGTGAACAATCCCTTATCATTCGAGAAGGTGCTTTGAGGTTGGACTCATAGTATTCCAAAGGCATTATCTGCTTTTAAGATTTTAATCTTAGTGTCAAATTGAGTGGATACCATGTTATAGAACTCTTGGAAGATGGTTCCAACTTCAGATTTATCTTTCATCAAAAACAGCCATGTGATCCTTGTGTGGTCATCTATGAAAGTGACAAACCACCTCTTTCCTGTTATAATTTTAATTCTTGAAGGTCCCCATACACCACTATGTATTAGAGTGAAAGGTGTGGAGGGTAAGTAAGATATTTTAGTATACATAGACTTAGTAAGTTTAGCAAACTGACAAATATCACATTGAAGGTCACTGAGGTTACATCCTTTAAAAAATTCAGGAAATAAGGACTTTAAATAACCAAAACATGGATGACCTAGTCTATAATGCCATAACATGATATTGTCTAAGGTTTTGTTGCAGGCTGCTGAGGCAGTTTCAGTCTTCAATCTTCTGTCTTCAAAGGGGTTGACCATAAATGATCCTGAAAGCAGTGCTTTAGCTCTTCCAATCACTTCCTGTGAAGAAACATCCTGGAATATACACTGATTGTTATTAAACAAGACTGTCCAATTTAGGTCTTTAGTGAGTCTACTGACAGATATAAGGTTACAGTCTAATTTTGGAACAAATAGGACATCCTGAAGGTAGATCTTATCAGTAAGTTTAACATTTCCAAAACCTTGTGCACATGAAATAGATCCATCAGCAATCCTAATATTGTGGGTCTGATGACAGGGCTTAAAGTGAGATATGAGACTCTTGTTACCAGTCATTGATAACGGTCATTTTGTGCCCGTTATTCTATGACCTTTATCCCCGATTCTAGTTTAAATGAGCTATAATAGAGTAATAATAAGTCGTAATACGCTTAATTTGCATATGACGAGAGTTACGATTCATTATTATGTATTAAAAGGTTTTATTATATTATTTGATGTTACAGACTGTATTTCATGCTATATTTGTAGTAACCCATTGTGGAGCACAAGGATGGACTTCGGAGAAGCTTTAATGGATCGCAGACAAGTTCAGAAAGCCTAAGACGGAAAAAGAAGAAAGCCCAGAAGCACATAAGGCTCGGTCGACCGAGCCTATACATTCGGTCGACCGAGTGGACCTGAAGCCCAGCAGCAGTCCGGCACATTGTTTGAGGCGGTTAGGGTTCAGTAGTGTCGGCATTTAAGTCGGTTTTCTATGTCGGCTGAGGCTCTATATAAACACAAGTCCTTTGTATTTTTTATTACACATTCACCAATATTATTTCATATCTACATATAAGCAAACAAGGATTCATTTAGGATTTTGGAGGTTGCTAGGGTTGCAAACATGTAAGCCCTAGTTTATCTTCTCGTTTTCTTTTAAGTAATCAATTCCCAATTATGCTTTGATTGTTTGAGTAGTTAGCATATCTAGATGATGTAGATCTAGGATATGATGTTAGGGCAGTGGTGATACCTTGTCTATAAGGATCCCATACCCTACGTCCTCTACCTAATATCTACGGATGAATCTGTGTGTTTAATTTACGTGTGTTTAGATTAGTTTATATGATGTCCTGATGATTCACTATATAATCCGATTCGTATATGAAACGCTGAGAAATATATTCGGGGATGTAAATCTGGGGAGTTAGGCACTCGGGTGACCGAGAGGTGTCACTCGGTCGACCGAGAGCACCTATTCGGTCGACCGAGAGCTGTCAAATCCGTTTCATCCGTTAATCACCACGCCTCTTTATGATTAGGTTAGCTTAATTGAATCATTATCTCGGAGGGTATGGCTATGGCTACGCCACTCGCTTAATTTAATTAAAACGTGTAAAAGGAAATACCGATATAAAACTCTTAGGTAGGCTTAGGAATTGATCTTCGGACGTTCAAATTATCTATCTAGGTAGGTTTATATTAGGGAATTGCGCGCACCTTGTTATACGTAGATCGTAAACTAGCATGAGACTATAATTTGGTAATTGTTAGTTGGACGAGAGTTTGAGTGATCGTTTAGGAAGTACGCCTAACCATAGGAATGTTGCCTAAACGAGGTGTACGGTTAATATCGGCATCCTTAGAGTCGTAAGCGTGTGAGTTATATGAGATGGAGGCACCAAAAGGCGAAGTCACGTAACAATACCACAGTGATATAGTGACCTACCGGTGCTACATCAAGTTTTAGGGGATGACTCCCATAGCCAATATAAATAGATATGAACGGATTAATAGTTGTTGAGTCTTGTTGTTATATAAGTTGTCTAGATCCAAATGATTACGGTTATAATTGGGCAGTTGATTACGTTATTTGTTTATATGTTATTTGTTTATATGTTTGAGTGTGCCTTTCTTTTCTCGTATTCTATGTTGGTCATAGACCGTCTTTGTCAAACGAAATAAATGGGTTGGCTATTTAAGTTAGGATCCACAAATTGATTCTCTGTGGGATCGACCTCGACTCTATCTAGTTATACTGTGATTGAACCTAGTTCACTTGCTAGTGGTTATTTAGGAATCGAGTTAATAATTTAACTTGACCTCAATCAGTCATGTGGGATGAAGCCCTAGAATCAACAATCCAAGTATCATTACTGAGAGGTGAGTGGAATATACCTGTTTTAGCATGAGTAGCTATGTCAGTGATAGAACTAACTTCCTTTTGTTGAGCAATGAAGGCTTTGAAGGCAGTAAGCTGAGCATCCAACGTGGTCTCTTTGTTCCTTCTTCACGACACATGCACCTTCGACTCTCCTAGTTGGTTTAGAGGGTTTGAAAGAATTAGGCTTACCATGTAGTTTCCAGCAAGTGTCCTTGGTGTGATTTGTGTGTTTGCAGTGGTCACAGAACAAATTTCATGTCTTCTCAGTAGGTTTCCTGTAAGTCTCAGTAACCTCAGTAGGCTTCCTGACCACCAACATTGCTGAACTATCAGTAGAGTGATCAGCAGGGCTGCTTTGCAGCATTACTTTTCTCCTGCTTTCCTCATGTTTGACTTCAGCAAACATAGATTTGAGGTTGGGGAGAGGTTTAGTAGCAAGAACTCTACCTCAAACATCATCAAGGAGTGAGTTCAGTCCTGTAAGGAACTTGAATACCCTCTTATTCTCAATGATATCCTTGTATAAGGTAGCATCCTCTACATCCTTCCATGGGTGAGTTTCCAACATATCTAGGTGTTGCCATGCCTTAGATAGTTGGTTGTAGTCTCTGAGAGTTACTGATGTGGCTCCTTGTCTGCAATTTTGGATTTGGGCTTCAAGTTCATAGACCTCAGATGTATTGTCCTTTTTTGAGTAAAGGTCTCTGGCATTATCCTAACTATCCTTAGCAGTGTCATACATCATGAAGTTCTCACTGATCTCTTTTGTCATTGACCTCGTGAGGATGGTCATGACTTGGTTATTTTCTGTATCCCATGCTTCAAACTTGGGGTCAGTTTCAGCAGGGGCAGGTTTGGAGCCAGACAAGTATCCCATCTTGCTTTGGCCTGAGATATACATTTTCATAGATCTTGACCACAACAGGTAGTTGTTGCCATCAAGTCTGTGATTTGTAAAAGAATAGTTTTTAGTGACCCCAGCCTACTGAGGCTGCTGGGACTCAACTGAGGATGAAGAGGCGTCGGATAATGAATACATTCTTGAAAAAGGGAGATATTGCAGCGGATTAGAGAGATTATGGCTCTGATACCATGAAGAGAGTTTGAGAAAGCAATAATACTTGAGTAAACTCAACTTATTTTATTCATGATAGAAGTATGAGTATAAATAGATACAACCATGAGTAGATTAATGAATGCTATTAAATGCTAAAGTCGGCTAGTATTAAGTGCTAGAGTCGGCTAGAGCATAATAAGACAAAATAGAGTTACTTTATGACATATTAATTGTTTATACACTACAATTAATATGTCATGTTACAAATAAGTAACGTGTTACAAGTAATGTAATATTTCCACACATAGTGAATCATCTAATTTTTCCGCCCAATTTTTACGGTTTGAATCGACTGTTTTTTCAATAATTCTTTTCACCTCTCTATTAGATACCTCGACTTGTCCACTAGTTTGTGGATGGTACGGAGTACCAATCTTGTGTTTCACACCATATTTCTCAATCACTTTGGCAAACGGTCAGTTACAAAAGTATGACCCTCTATCACTAATGATAGCCCGAGAAGTACCGAATCTTGTGAAAATATTCTTTTTAAGGAATTTTATTACTACTCTGGTATCATTAGTTAGAAGAGCTTGGGCTTCGACCCATTTAGATACATAATTGACCATCACTAAGATGAATTTCTTACCAAAAGATGGGGGAAATGGACCCATAAAATCAATGCCCCAAACATCGAACAATTCACACTCCAATATAGGTTGGAGAGGCATCTCGTGTTTCTTAGAGACATTTCCCCATTTTTTACATGATTCACAAGATCGTGCATAGTGGTGTGCCTCTTTGTACAGTGTGGGCCAATAAAAACCGCATTGCAATACTTTGTAGGTGGTTTTCCACCCTCCATGGTGCCCGCCAGCCTCACGATCATGGAAAAAAGATAAGATACTTAAAATCTCATTATCGGGCACGCATTTCCTAATTATGCCATCCGAACACCTTCGAAAAAGGTCCGGTTTTTTCCAATATTAAATTTTAAATCATAAAAGAACTTCTTTTTCTGTTCCCATGTCCAATTAGACGGGACATACTCACAAGTAAAATAGTTAACGATATTACCGAGCCATGGCGAGCACTCCTTTGATGTATTACCAGTTTTGAGAAGTTGCATTGTTGGGGGAGCATCGACTATGAGGAGTTGTTCGTCCGGAAATGAATCTTCGATTTCTTGTCTCCTTCATTCTTCTTCAGCAAATTCCATACGACTTAAATGATCCTCTACCACATTCTCACTACCTTTTTTATCTTTAATCTCGATGTCAAACTCTTGAAGTAAGAGAATCCATCGGAGTAGACATGGTTTTGCGTCCTTCTTGCTTAACAAGTATTTTAATGCCGTATGATCGGTATGAACAATGACCTTGGACCCGACGAAATAAGACCAGAATTTGTCTAATGCAAAGATTACGGCAAGTAGCTCTTTTTCTGTTGTGGCATAGTTAATCTAAGCAGTGTTTAACGTGTGGGATTCATAACAGATTGCCTTAAGCACCTTGTTATGGCATTGACCTAAAACAGCCCCAACCGCCAGATCGCTTGCACACCACATAAGTTCAAAGGGTAGATTCCAATCTGGTGCAACTGCATTGGTGCAGTTGTCAGTCGTGCTTTTAAAGTCTTAAATGCTTCCATACATTTACCGTCAAAATTAAACGGCACTTCTTTCTCAAGCAGATGATTGAGAGGTTTTGCTACGCGCAAAAATCTGTGATAAACCGTCTATAGAAACCGGCATGTCCAAGAAATCCTCTCAGAGTTTTCAGATTGACAGGTGGAGGTAACTTTTCAATTACATCGATCTTTGCTCTATCTACCTCAATACCTTCTTCAGAAATTCTATGACCTAAAACGATACCGTCTGATAGCATTAGATGACACTTTTCCCAGTTCAGGACCAAGTTTGTGTCTTCACAGTGTTGTAGGACACGTTCCAAGTGTGAGAGACATTCTCCAAAAGAGTCTCCAAAAACACTGAAATTGTCCATAAATATTTCCAAAAACATTTCTACCATGTCAGAAAATATTGCCATCATACAGCGTTGAAACGTAGCTAGTGCATTACATAATCCAAAAGACATTCTTTTGTATGCAAAGGTTCCATAGGGGCAAGTGAATGTCATTTTTTCTCGATCTCTTGCTGCGATGAATATTTGCAAATAGCCTGAATAACCATCCAAGAAACAGTAGAATTTATGTCCACTTAGTCTTTCCAACATCTGCACTATGAACAGAAGTGGGTGATGGTCTTTCTTAGTGTGCTCATTTAGTTTGCGGAAATCAATGCACATTCGATATCCTGTGACTTCTCTTGTCAGAATCCATTCATGCTTGTCATTTTCTTTCACCGTAAAACCGTCTTTCTTTGGTACCACTGGGGTGGGATACCCATTCACTGTCTGATATGGGAAAAATTATCCCCATCTTCAATAGTTTGATAACCTCTTTCTTGACCACTTTTTTCATGTTCGGGTTGAGACGGCGTTGTGGTTGGATACATGGTTTAGCGCCTTCATTCAAGATGATTTTGTGTACACAAATCTCGGGACTTATTCCTTGAATATCTGCCACTGTCCATCCAAACGCTTTCTTATGTTGCCTCAGCATTCTCAACAGTTGGTCTTCCTGCAAACTGGTTAGTGATGATGAAATAATAACAGGAAGTAAATTATCAGATTCAAGAAAGGCATATTTAGGATTTGAAGGGAGAGGTTTCATCACTAGATTCCTTGGTGGCTCCCCACCGAGGGTTTTAATACTGGGCCATCCAGTTCTAATTCCAAATATTGATGCCCTGGTTGTCTCACAAAAGGACCACCTTTTTCCAGGTGAAAAATTACTTCTTCCATTTCATGGTCATTTTTATCCCCTTTATAAATAGATAAGGTTAGACATTCTTCGAGCTTATCTTCAAAAATCTGCAATTTAGTATGATCCATACAAATAGAAGATATAGTGTCTATGAATGAACATGGCTCTTGTGACTTGTACGGATGTTTCATAGCTTCGAAGATATTAAAAGTGGCCTCATCTTCATTGACTCTTAAGATTAACGCACCTTTTTGAACATCGATAGGGTTCTTCCCGTAGCCAGGAATGGACGACCAAGAATGAGGGGTGCTGAAAATCCTTCTTCCATTTCCATAACTACAAAGTCAACTAGGAAGTGGAATTTATCTATCTTAACCAACACGTCTTCGGTGACTCCTTTAGGATGCTTAATAGACCTATCTGCCATCTGGAGAGTCATCTCAGTGTTTTTAAGCTTTCCTATTCCTAGTTTCCTGTAATCCTCGTAAGACATGAGATTGATGCTTGCACCGAGATCATAGAGCACCTTTTTAAACAAAAAGCCCCCAATCTCACACGGGATGGTAAAACTATCGGGGTCTTTCAGTTTAGGTGGGAGCTTGTGTTGCAATACTGCGGAGCACTCCTCATTAAGACAGATGTTCTCATACTCTTCTAAACGTTTTTTGTTTGAGTGGATGTCCTTATGAAACTTTCCATACGTGGGCATGTTGATTAGTGCTTCAATGACATGAATATTGACATTAAGTTGACGAAATGTGTCAAGGAAACATGCATACTTCTTATCCATTTTCAACTTTTTAATTTGCTCTCTAGGTGGATAAGGTAAAGATTCAAGATCAATAATTATAGGTTTCAAATTCATACCTCCCTTACCTTTATCCTTGGATGAAGACGGTGATGCTTCCTTGAATGTTTGAGCATTTGGTGGTCGCCATGTGTCATGATCCTGTACTGCCTTTTTTGAAATATGCCCTGAATTCTTTTTCTCTGGTTCTATGTGAACCATGCCATGTCCAGTGTGGGCTGTGTCTTTTTCCAAATTTACTGGTTTTTGAGTGTTGCTACTCCCCACTTGGACAATACCATCAGCAACATTGTCTTCTCTAACATGTTCGTTAAATAAAGTCCGTAAATCGCTAGCCCCCAGATTTTTCAATATTCTCGGGACTTTGATCCATTCCTCATCTTCGCTTTCCGCTTCAACATGTCTATCTTGTCTTAAAAATTTATCAATAATTTCCTCTTCTTCTTTACTAAACTCTGGTTCTTCCTTGTGTTCCAGGTCTTCTTTGAATTTATCATCCAAATCATCTTCCACTTCATTATTTCCGGAGTTCTCTACTCTATTGCTTCCGCATACCCTTCCACTTCGGGTAATGACAGCATTCACCTCTCTCGGGTTTCTTTTGGTATTACTTGGTAATCCTCCCAGAGGTCTACTGTTCTTTCGTTCTCCTTCTCTACTCAAGTGATCTTCCATATTTCGCATGGATGCTTCTATGGTTCTCATCCTTGTGTCATGTCCACTCATGGATGTTTTTAAAGTACTTATATCCTTAATGACTGTGCCTATAGAAGTCATCATGGTTTCCATATTCTGACCTTGAGTAGACATCACACCCATCATATTTTCCATTAAGTTTTCCCATTTGTCAATTCCTTCTACGGGTGGAGTTGAACTTTGAGTGACTGATATACTTTGAGTGGTGTGTTGAGGGTATGATCTCGGTGGTGGTGATTGGTGGGTTTGGTTTGAGGTATTTCCTTGGTAATTTTGGGTTTGAGGTTTGCATTGTACGAGTTCTTGTACTGAGTTGGATGCGGAGGTTGTCCTTGCTTACTTGGGTTTTTGGACCAACGAAAAGTAGGGTGATCTCTTCTATTGGCATTGAATGAGTTTGAGTAAGCGTTATTCAAATTCCTATGTTGTTCCATAAAACTCACCTCTTCTCTTGAATATCCTTCGGATTCTTCCATTCCTAATGACACATTGTCATGGTTTGGATATTCACTAGATACATTGCCTTCCGAGCTTAGACTTTTGTTTGCTTGTAAGCCATCAAACTTCCTACTAAGATTTTCCAAGTGTGCTAACACTTCCGCATTTGATGTAGATTCTCCTACAAACGCTACTTTCCTTGTGCTAGAACCGGTTTCCCACATTCGGTTATTCTTAGAAATCTTCTCAATAGCATCATACACAATTTGTGCTTCACTCATCATCAAAGAACCACCACATGCGTGATCAACATCCGCACGTGAGTCTTTCCTCAATTTTCGACAGAAAAGTTGAATTTGCATGTCAAGAGAATAACCATGATCGGGACAGGCTTTTAACAATTTCTTAAATCTTTCCCAAGCACTCCCAAGTGTTTTCTCGGATCCTTGCCTAAAATTAAAGATTTCAACCTTTAATTCCAAATTCCTCCCCGGAGTAAAATATTGCATTAAAAACTTAGTTTGAATGTCCTCCCAACTTGTCAACGAATGATGAGGGAGAGACATGAACCAATCTCTTGCCCTTCCTTTTAGGGAAAAGGGAAACATTGACATCCTTATCAACTCACGATGAACACATTGACTCTTGGCTGTATTACACAATTCTTCAAAAAGATACAAGTGATGATGCGAGTCTTCGTCATCTTCTCTGAGAAATTGAGCTCTTGTGTCAATTAAGCCAAAAAGATTGGATTTTACTTCAAAGTTATTTGCTCCATCATTGGGAAATCGAATCGGATTTTTGGTTTCATTCCTTCTCAAGGTTTGGTCACAAATGGGTCTAGGGTTTGGTGGGTTATTATTATGGTTATTTTGGTTTCGGTTTTGGTTATTCCGATTATTGGGATTTTGATTATTGCATTTGGTTGTGGAGGGAGGTTTTGTAATGGTGGATTAGGATTATTAGGGTGTTTTCCATGACCTTGGGCATGAGCAAGTCCTTGTTCAGTGTGTGTCTCATCACTGATTTCTACCATATCTATTCCTTGGGTTGATGATTCATGGGACGATTCTTCACCAAGATGTCCTTGGCTAGTTTGGCCGCGTCTATTCTCTACTCTTAACGGCCTTTCGTAACTATTTATGTCGGGCTTATATGGAGTGAGTGGGGCCTTACCGCTTCTAGAACTAGTCATCAACTACATGATAGAAATAACAAGAAAAATATAAAATAACACTTGGTCACTTACCCGAGAGGTAAGTACCAAAGAAACAAAATAGAAATGAGATTAAGAAAAGTGTTGACTTATTCTCAAGAATTGTGAACTAATACAAGTAGTAACCAATAACACAATAAATTAGTGCTTTCTCCCCGGCAACGGCGCCAAAAACTTGATGTGGACTTTCCTATGGTTCCAATCTAACCGGCAGTGTACCGGGTAAAATTGTAGTCTAGTCAAGTGAACAAGGTCGTCTCCTCAGGGAATCCCTATATAAAGTGTGGTTAAACACCAATTAGCTATTATTATCTTGATCTAAGTCACAGTTTTAACATAAAGTAATAGTTTTACGTCACTAATAAAATATGATTAATAATGATACTAACCAAGGCAATTTTATAGAAGGACAATCTCTTTTAGTTTCATGGATGTGATCAACAATTTCCCCTCTTACGAGTGTATGAAATTGTTATATGCCTCCTCCTTGGTTTAAGAGCCCTAAACGTAATGATTCGACATGATAAGTTCACGAGTACAAACTAGTTTATTTCCCGGATAAGAAATTGAACTCCGTTAACGGTCAACTTTACCTTCTAGTTTTTCTACCTCGTTCTCACACCTAATATCTCCGTTCGGTATCCATTAAGTGTGTGTGCCAAAATTGGTTAATTACTCAAACACAAGCTAACAATCAATACAAGTAGAAAAAGCTTCAACACAGTTCAAATTAAAATATACATAACATAATCATCATCAGTTCAACCAAAAGAGATTAAATTAGTTCAATTACATGCCTTGGCTAGTTACAAGTCTAGCCACTCATTACTACAAATACTAACATATTTTCTTGGCATTCATAATAATCAGATTAGAAATACAAATTAATACTAGAATGTTACCGAATACAACCGTTGATTGTGCAAAAGATGAGTTGGTTTCTTCTCCGGTGAGCTTCAATTGAGGTTGAACCCAAAAGCTTAATCTTTCCTTATCAACTTTCCACAAGATTATGCCAATAATTCTAAATATTAAATTGTGATGAAAATAAATATGATAGAATTACTAAATTTTGGCTTTGAGAGCCTTTGTTGGTGTTGCCTGCAAGATGGATATCTCCCCCTTCTATTTTGTGATATGAAAAAATATATATGGAACGTCTCTGAATGTGAATAGTGGCTAGGGAAATAATCGAATTTGTCCATTCACGGCGTACGCCGGTATTTTCCCGGTTTGCGCCGGAATCTTATCAATAAGTTAGGTGTCAGAGCCATTAAATGCGCCAATATTTTCCAATATTTGATAAATCTTGGATATCTTTCCGGCATAGACCGGTATCTACCCGGTCTGCGCCGGGTCTTGTCAAAATCGGATTTGCCTAAGATTTACTTTGATAATTATGCATCCGTCGAGCTTTACGTTACGACTTTAAGACTTCACTACGGGGTATCTGTACAAAACAAAATAAAACAAGAAAAACCACGATAAATTTGATAATAAAATTAGGCCGATAAGCCTCAAATTAATTCAAAATAGTGGAAAATTATGATATCTACTATTTTCTGAAATAAACTATATTATTACGATATTTATTATATTTGATATAAAACATCGCTAAAAACTTATGAAATAGGATTAAAAATGGATCAAAATATATTATCTAGTTGACATACATCACCCTCATGCACCCTCAAGCTAAACAGATGTTGGTTCAACAACAACTTGTTGATTAGAGGCTTTGTCATGTACAAACTCTCAAGCTTCAACCATAGTGTTAGCTGCAATATCCTCTTCAGCAACTTTTGTGATAATATCATCTGATAAACACAGCATAATGTTTGAGTGTGTTTTCTCTTCAAGGCTTGCCATCTTAGGTGTATAGGTCTATACTAAATTTGACAGCAGAGCCCAATGCCCTTTTTGTTTCATCGGAGAACCCATCTTGATCTGCCATAAACTGAAGTTCTTCCTCCCTGTAAACTTGTCGATTTTTACATTTAAAGAACACATCTTTCTCACCCGAAAAGATTGCGTTGATCTCAAAACCTAGTGTTAATTATGATCTTGGTGCTAACCAACCTTGCTTTGAATAGATTGTTGATTCCTTGATGAAACATGTACGCTCTGATACCAGTTTGTCGTAATGATTCGCATGGAATATGATGGTGATTTGGGAAACAACATATAATAAACAATTTAACAAGTACATAAACAAAGAGAAAACTCGGATTTAACGTGATTTCCGACAATGTGTAGACTACTCCACGGGCAAAAGCAAGAAATTTATTATTATGCACAGAAATTTACACAGTTTCTACAATAATCATAGGTATTTATTGGCATTGGGAATCAAACCTAACCTCCATGACATCTAAACCGAGCAATTAATGAAATACCCTAGATGTAACTCTTATTCAGATGAGAAACCATGCAGACGTGATTAGCACGATCAACGGAGAACCAACTCAGCTGACCACTGGAAAAACTTAGCTGACCAACATTCAGCTGGCTATAAGTTTCTCCTTAGACTCAGCAACATAGTTCATGTCACCATTACATGATTAATTTGTAATATAAATAAATTGGCATGGAAATAATATAAATGTGCATTGTAAAGGTAGAAATGGGGTGTAACCAACGGATGAAAAATTTTGGAAACTCAGTGTGATGCAAAGGTGGATTTAGGTTGGGAATATCTTTTCACACAACTAAAAGTCTTAATACACAAATTATTTTCCACTTTTACCTTACAATTGTTTTTTGCATTCGTTGATTCTGACCGAATTTCAGACAGAATGTTAAAAGTTTTCTTGACTCAATTTTAGTCCCAAAGTCTTTCTGATCAGTATCGGGTACGGAAAACATTCAAAATTCTGACTCGAATTAAATTAGAATAATCATTGTTTTCTCACTCTAATTTGAAAACTCGTTGATTCTGACCAAATGTCAGAGATAATGTTAAAGTTTTCTTGACTCGATATTAGTCAGAAATTCTTTCTGACCGGTATTGGGTAATGGGAAACATTCAAAATTCTGACTCGAATTGAATCAAAATAATCATCGTTTTCTGACTCGAATTGGGTAAGAATAATTTTTTGTGTGAAAGATGTTCCCTTTAGGTTTTACGTAGGGGTGGTGTATAGAGTAGTGTATAGAGTGGTGTAGCGGTAGATTGTGTGGGGTGTGAATAGAGAAACGTTTGTGGCACAACAAAATGTCATAATATACTTTTACAATACACCATTGATTTTTTATGTGACTCATATTAATCAAAATAAACAATTATTGTACATAGAATTTTCCACATGAAGTGTAGACAAATGATCCAAACCATATAATGTTTATAATGAACAATGAAAATAGAAAAAAAATTAATACCAACCCTTAAATTAAATTTATGTGACTTTTTATATGGATAAAGTGCGTGTCAAAATCACTCTCCTAATCAAAAGGTCACACATCTTTATTATTGATCCTAAAGTGTGTTGTGTGTTTTGTTGTGGCCATTTTGTTGTGGCACCAGTGGCGAACCCAGAAAATTTCTCAGTGGGGGCACAAGAACAATTTCAAAGTTTAAGTGTGCACATTAGTAGTATTTTTACACTTTTTACCAACAAAAGTATATCGTTATTCGGATCTCAGTGAGTCACTGGCCCCCGCATTTTCCCACATAGGTCAGCCCATGTGTGGCACTATCACTATCGTGCGAATAAAGACCCCCTTATGAAATACCAATTAAGTGAAACTCTTGATTGCCTTATCCAAATTTAGCTTTAATCTTTAGGGTACAAGAGAGGTTTATCTTTTGTATTTCTCCACTATATATAGTAATATTCTCTTTTTTGCCCATGAACGTAGGTCATATTGACCGAACCACGTAAATTTGGTGTTTTATCATTTTCCTTCTGTCAGTTACTTTGTGTTATCGTCGTTAAGAATTATCGCTCGGGTTTAATTTTCCGAGCGGCCGCGACCGCAACTTTGAACAAGAATTACATTCATAAAAAAATTGAATGAAGAATCAAATTTGGTTTTTACTCAAACTGCAATTTAATTAGGCAAAGACACCGGCTTAATGGTAGATCCAAAATGAGAATATTCAGTTAGTTTGGAGTACTTCTTTCAATGCCCGATGTCACAGGATGAACGTCGAAAAGATCTTTGGAAACAGCCTTGTAAATTAATGGGGCCGTCCCGAGGTAATTTCTTTATATGGACTATACTTCATGAAGCTTTGTCAGTAAGTGATTTACGGTTTAAAAGACATGTTAGCACCTCACCGATTTGCAAGTTATGTGGGGGAAAGCTGAGACGACGTTACATGCCCTACGGGGCTGTGAGTGGGCGAAATCGGTTTGGTGTCAATGTGTCCCAAGAGAAGACTGACGGAAAATCTTTGGGGCGAGATCAATCGAAGAATGGGTTCGGCTCAACTTATTGAGTATGAACGAGTCAAGCTTTGGAACATATAGATGGAAATATCTGTGGAGAGAAGCTTCTAATGGGATATGGCTTAGCCAAAACAGAGAATACCGTGAAGATGATAGAGAGAGACCACCGGCGTATGTGTTCATTGCGAATGCAGTTGACAGGGCTGGAAATCTACGTCTAGCATGGGATATAGATTAAATTGGTAGAACCCTTTAATTTTTGCACGCTGAACAACTTTGTTCTTGTTGCCTTTTGGCCCTAAAGTAATAAAGAGATCTATTTCTAAAAAAACACCGGCTTACTTAGCCCAGGCCGGCCCACCCATTAAGTGACCCAGGGTCCGCCGAAGGCCAAACCGTCAGGGCAGGCCCGCAGTTACATGTTTCGAAAAAAAATCGTGTAGATCCAATCTAACCAACCTAATATAACGTGTTAAAAAAGTACATTAATTGATATATAATCAAATTATAGACCCACTAATATAATGTGTTATAAAAATTACTTGAATTGATAATGTGTCAGGTCGAACCCCGTTTTGTTACGACAACCTTAATGCAAACGATAACAATATATGAAAAAATATCTAATATAAATAAATTTTAATTTATATCTACAGATTTTAAAAGTGTAATATTGAAATAATATTTTGTAAATATGTTTTTGGAAAAAAAAAAAAAAAAAACCAAACAAACAAACAAACTCCTTCGAAAAAACCGGCCAAGGCCAAAAAAAAAAATCCAAGACCGGCCGTGTACTAATGCCCCTCGGTCCTTAGAAGGAAAACTATATACTACTCCCTTCGTTCCAATTTGTTTGGGACATTTTGGAATTCTAAAGATTTAATGGGACATCATTTATTAGCTTGTCTCGTCATTAAAAACATGACTACTTTATAATTATATTCTTCTTTTATTGTGCTTAATCTTCTTAATAAATGTAGTTATGTGGGCGTTTTAGGAATTTAAAAAGAACTTTTTAGTTAAATATTAGTTATAAGACTTATTTTGAGACATCCATATAAAAGGAATAAGTCCCAAACAATTTTGGACAGATAGATTTTTTTTTTCCTGAGAAGAAGGAAAACTTATATATTATTCGGATTCGAGCTCCTATCTAATGGACCCTCTGTCCTCAATGGACCTTGATGAGGGCGTCCATACTGCTGAAGAAGATGACATGTTGCAGAGAAGCAATGACCGGTGGAAAAAAGATTCCGGCCTCCCTCATGAATCCCGGCTGGTGTGGGGAAATAGGGGTGGTTTGGACCTGTTACAGAGACTAAAATTTAGGGAGCAACTGTACACCGGAGTAGGCGAAGACGAACGAGATATTACGGATTTTATACAGATTGCGGAAATTTGGAGAGGCAATGAGACCGACGATGATCCATTTGACCTACCGGTGGAGGGTTGTATGGAATTATGGAAACCATGGAGAAGGGCAGTGATTGTTAAAGTTCTAGGAAGAAATGTGGGCTTCCGAGTACTTCAACAGAGGTTAACTAGCATGTGGTGCACCAAAGGTGAGTTAGACATTGTTAATCTCGATCTCGACTAATATTGTAACATCCCGACTTTTCAGAAAGGTTAAAATAGTAATTGAGTGTATTAGCTATGACCTAATTTTTTTAAAACCGGATATTTATATTAATTACATAAAATTGTACAACCGTTCGGAAACGAAACAAATCAAAAAACTATACAAGAAGCAAGAAATAAATTGAAATCTTATTTGCACCACGCTAGATGAAGTTCACGTCTTTCAGATAGGCATATATATAAAAAAGCGATATATAATTAGCGACTTCCGATATAATTAGCTATGACCTAATTATTATTTAACAAATTAGTTTGATTAAAAAAAGGTTAATCTAATGTTTTGGAAATTAATTATAAGGAATAAAGGGGATTTAGCTATTTATTTAAAAGATTTAATTGATGGCTATAAAAGAAATAATCCCCAAAATCTTTTATTGACTCATATGCATGTTCATTCATAAAAAAAAAAAAAAAAAAAAAAATTGAAGAAAAAGAAGAAGAAAATCTTTTATTGACTCATATGCATGTTCATTCAGAAAAAAAAAAAAAAAAAAGAGCGACGCAAAATTTTAAAAAAATGAGAACGAAGAAGCAAGAAAGAAATCAAAAGAAGAAGAAGAGAAGAAGAAATCGATCAATGTAAAATTTTAAAAAAAAATGAAGAACGTAAACTCGTTTCGCAGGCCAATCCATTCATCGTTTCAAGATGCTAAAAAGAAATCGATCAATGTATGAAGGCAGTCGTTTCCATACTCTTCGTTTCTAAACAATAAGTTTTCGATTAAGCCAGTTTTTGGTAATTGTCGAGTTCGATTCTTCAAAAATTCGTATCTTTCAATCAGTAGCTTGCTTTTATGACCATGAGTAGTCAAAATGATCGCCTTGGAGTGTAGATTATTCTACAAATAATTTCACAGAAATTAATCTAGGTAATGTTCAGTTTTACACACTTTTTCATTTCGGATTTTACAAGAAAGATAGGGTTTTTAGGGTTACTTGTTGATCAATTAGGTTTCGAGTTGAAGGCTTATATGATCAGCAGTATCTTGAAGGTTTTGGATCATTTTTTATGGATCTTCCTAATGAATAATTATTGTTTTATAATGTTTAGGTTAAGTTTTGTATAGGTTTGTGGTTAGACATCATGTTTATGTGTAGCTGTTGTCTATGATATGCTATATGATGTTTAGAACATGCTTGCTGCTATTTTTCTAAGTATTTTTTATGTTGAATATGTTTGGAATTGGGTAGAAAACGTTTAGGTGCAAAAAAGTCAAGTTAAGGCTTTTCTGTGTGCAATGCGCACACATTGTTGATTCAGGATGTCCCGTCCTTTTCCTAGCAGGTGCAATGCATTGTTGATTCAGGATGTCCCGTCCTTTTCCTAGCAGGTGCAATGCGCACGCATTGCTGATACATGATGGACAAATTTACTTTCAGCAGGTGGAATGCGCACGCATTCAGCCCAGTTTGGGAAAAATGTGGTTTTAAGCCACGAGATGAGTTTTAAATGTTAATTCTTGATTTAATAAAACTAAATGAAAAATGAACAAGCCTTGATTGAGTTTCTGATGCATTTAGTTCCGGCACCGAATGTACTATTCCAAAGAGTTGAAGTTCGGGACCGTCGGAAGAGAATGAAAGGCTTGTGCTTTGATGAATTATTATTCATCAATGTTTGTGTAATTGCTAGGCCTTGTCCGTGTCTAGTGGTCTAAGAAAGAAAGTAGTAGGTGTGAGGGAGCTTATTTGAAAATACTTAGGTGGCTAGTTAAAAACAATTAATAAAAAGATTAAACGGCATGTCACTTTTGGGTAGGCACATGTGAACATCGGCTATGTGACAAGTCCGGAAAGGTGGATAACTCTGTGACCTTCTAAAGGCCAAATGACAGGGGAACTTCACCGGACCTGTATGCATACCGGGGAAACCCGGGACTAAAGGTGCAAGCCACTGTTGGTTGGCACCCTCTCGTGGTGGATACACCTCGCGTAATGCCCTCGAGTGCTGACGTAACCAAGATAAGTTAAGTTAGAAACGTATAGTCATGATATGTTGATGGACATGAAGTGAACCATAGATTGAGTCGGTCTCATAAAGATAACTAAATAATAATAATGTAAACCTTTTCATTGTAACGCATGTTTATTCATTAGCTTCTCACTCTTGCAAAGTACCTATGTACTTAACCCTTTGCATGTTTGTTTGTGCTTTGGGGTGAGAAGACAAACAGGTTGAGACGGATCATGATGAATAGGAGGAGGACGGTTCCTATGCTTGCTATGAAGTTTTACCATGTTGCTATCTAGATGTACAATGTATCTTGTTTTCTTTTCTTAGAGTATGTTGTAACTTGTCTTGATCTTGATAAGATAGTGATTTTACCTTCTTTCGTAAAACGTTTCGTGTTGTAAGCTACACTTTCTGTCTTGTATGTGTTTGAAATCTATTCTTAGTAGCTTGTATGGTTTTTACCCGAGTCTTTTTAGCTTCCGTTTGCTTTTGTTTGATACAGCGACGTAGAGGCTTGCATATAATATTAGATTTATTTAATGCTATACGCGCTGAACGTTCTCGATCTTCCAGATAATGGCTCGGTATTCAGGAGCAGGGCGTTACAATTATGTGGTAAGATTTTGCTGTAAAGAAGACTGCGAAACAGCCTTGGGAAATGGCCCTTGGCTCATTCAAGGCCATTATTTGACACTGATGAAGTGGAGACCTTTCTTCGTCCCCTCGAAGGTGAACATAGTGTCTACACTTGTGTGGGTTTGTTTTCCCGGTATGCCTTTGGAACTATTTGATCTCAAAATTTTCATCCTCAACCTGGCAAGGAGGGTTGGGAGACCTGTTAGAACATACATTGTAACAACTGTTAGAAAAAATGCGGTAATACAATAAAAGGATGATCTCCAAGGCACGTTAAACGCTTCTTTAAAGAGATGTTTTTATGATCTCTCTCAGGATACAATGGAGTACAACTTTGGAGACACTATATGTTTATACTGATGATGCTTCTGAATGAAAAACGTTCTCATACTGAATGCCGGAGTTCTCTATATATAGACAAGTAATCGATATGGTACCACTTCGTCTTCAAAGGATATGTCCCATGAACAAGCACCAACGAAATGGTGTGTCCCAATGGACAAGCACCAACGAAATGGTGTGTCCCAATGGAAAAAATCCCTCTACGAAAAGGTATGCATTCGCATGGGTTCTTTTAGGTTTCGGGGGCGTTGCCCCAGAGCCCCCACGGGGGGCGCTGCCCCCTCGACCCACCGCGACCTGACCGGGCAGGTCGAACCCCGACTAACTCAGCGTGCAACGACACAAGTGAAACAAAAATAAAAACTGACTTTGTGAATAAAAAATATCTAACATTTTCCCCCTATTTTTTCACAAAAAAGTTTGTATGTAAAAAATGGCTGCATCACCTAAGTGACTACCTACGTACCCTTTTTGGGGATCAAGCCACCGTAGTTCATGCAGACAAGGACTAAGCATCATCGTAGGAAATCATACATAAATGAAAGTAGCTTTTGGCTTTGAACTTCCACTTAGTGTAAACAACTCAAAGTCACATCGTATGCCATGGTGAATAAATCTTGAACCAAGGACCCTATCATGATGTTACCGGAGTTATCACACATACTATTCCGTTAAAAATGTGTCTCTTCATTCCAACGCATTAATGGCCATGCGTACATCCCGAGATTCATGAATGCTTTAGAGAGACGGTCTAAATCTCATAAAGCGGCCTGACTTTCACACTCACATAGGTAAGTTCTTTTAAAGTGATATCATGCGAGTCACTTTTCCCAATGATGTAACTTATTAAGAACTAATTTCAACCTTTACCATGCAAGAATTACTCACACTAGAGATTTTATGAATGGGATCTATTAAATACTCTAGCGTATCGATCTAGTTAGACTTTAACTTGTTTGTACCCTTTGAACTCTGTTTATTTTTCAAAACATGAGTAGGGTTCCCATTAAAGCTAACTAATGTTTCATAGACCTTTATCTCATTCCTTTCTATGTTATTGCAATCATCTCTCTAGGCAGTCCTTTTGTGAAAGGATCTGCTAGATTGCTCTTTGACTCTACATAATCAACTGTGATTACTCATTGCTTAAGTAATCCCCGAATAGACTGATGTCTCAGACTAAGGTGTCGTTGCTTACCATTGTAAGTCTTACTTGCTACTGAATATAAAGTAGCTTGATTGTCACAATGAATCATTACGGCTGGGGACGGCTTGTCCCATAATGGAATATCAATTAATAAATTTCTTATCCATTCAGCTTCTTTACTTGCATCTGCTAATGCAATAAATTCTGCTAACATAGTCGAATCTGAGACACAAGTTTGTTTCTTAGAACACCAAGAAACAGTTGCACCTCCTAAGGTAAAAACCCACCCCGTTGTGGATTTACAATTCGATTCTATGTTATTCCAACTTGCATCATTGTATCCTTCAAGAACAATGGAAAACCACGATATCAGAAGCGTGAATCGGTTGTTCCTTTATATATCTCGAACTCTTGAAACCGCGTTCCAATGTTCTTTTCCTGGATTACTAGTAAATCGACATAACAATCCAACTGCATATGCAATGTCTGGTCTTGTGCAATGCATGGCATACATAAGACTTCCAATCACACTTGCATATTGTAACTGGTCGTAGCATCTACCAGTATTTTTTATTAACTTGATACTAGGATCAACGGGTGTAGATGCTG
Organism: Gentiana macrophylla; assembly: GCA_026214975.1. NCBI lineage: Eukaryota > Viridiplantae > Streptophyta > Magnoliopsida > Gentianales > Gentianaceae > Gentiana > Gentiana macrophylla. The sequence goes on from CM047814.1 coordinate 78,829,366, forward strand.
GCTTATGATCCATATGACCATATATTTTAAGGATATTTTCAAGATAATGAGATTGATTTATTTGATATAAATCCATCTTTCCTCATTATCTTTATCCCTAAGATTACATTTGCTTCCCTCAAATCCTTCATCTCGAAGTTAGATTCCAACAATTGCTTGGTCTCTTTTATTGATTCCAAGTTTGGCCCAAAGATGAGCATATCATCCACATATAGACAAACAATGATGCACGCATCATTCCTATATGTAGAGTAGAAACATTTTTCAGCTTTATTGACTCTGAATCTGTTTTCCAGCATTACTTTAGTAAACTTTTCATGCCCTTATCTTGACATGCTTTGAGAATAACAATTGTTGAGAGAATCGTCTCCCCTCACAGTTCTAAAATCCGAACAAATCAACATGACACTCGTCATTTCTTTCAGTGTTCTTGCGTTTAAGCAACACTACCACTCGATTGAGATGTGAATCGTGCAATGATTTAATGAATGATGTTGATGCATTTAACAAAACTCATTAAACCGCGTGATTTTATTCTCCACATCGATCACTACAAGTGTCTTTAATTCACTTGCCAAATTAATTCTCAACTTCAACTTTTAATTCTAGAATATTTCACAGGCCTCGTCTGCATATAATCTTAAGTACAAACATTTCAAATAAACAGATCACTTTTGAATAACAATGTGTTAACATAATATTACACATGAATGTATATTCTGTATGCCAAAGGAGACGAACAGAACCCGAATACAAAGTTTTATTTATTTATTTTATTGACGGGGCAAAATGAAGCAATCTTGTTCATTTTGTATACATCAATGTTTGTGACTAAACACCAATTGCTTATGTTAACCACGATGGGTTGCACCCCAAAAAGGAAATAACTAACCTTAACAAGTTTCATAGTAATAACCCATCGTATGGTACGTCGTCAACTAAGGGTCATGTCTATTTACTATTTTTCTCAATCAAAATTCAGCCTGTATGTTCACAGATAAATTTTTCAACCCAACAGAATGATTAAACAACATATCAAAGTATCAAATATTACCACTATAGACAAATAAGATTTCGATTTCTTCACTTATAGCAAAAAAATATCTACTGTGAGTGTATCTTAAGATACCCGAAATTAATTAATTAAATTTTTTTTTTTTTTTTTTTTTTTTTTGTTGAGAAAGGGATAGTCACATCCTTAAGTTGTAACATTTCACCAATGGTCAAGTTTTTTAATGAAAACAACCCATCATACACTTGGCGATTATTTTCTGGACATAGTCTAGTCCAATCAAATAATATGTACATACATATACATATTAAAGTAACAACAACAACCACCTTTGGAAATTAAATTAAATGTCATGGAAATATAGAACTTCTACAAAAGTTCCCCCAATTTAACATCATGACTTTTGCACAATCTCCTTACACATATACCACTAGTATGTATACACTACTTCTGCTTTACATGCGATTTGGTTTTCACAAATTTTACTTCTAATTTATAATCAGATCACATGTAAATTGATAACATGCAAATTGGAAAGGATTCAAATGGTTTGAGAGGCTAATGAATAGTAGTGAATAAAATCACCTATTCAAACAACTACGAACGGTTATGACAAAGAAACAAGCATCGACATAGCCAGGAAATTCATATATGCATATACAGACAATGATATTTCGGAAACTAAACCACTTTAAACGTGAATCAATGTTATTCCTTTTGCTCTTCTTCAACAGGTTGAAGATCATCACTCAGAATGTAAGACAACTTGATTGTTGTCAGGAAGAACATAACCTTTTCTTGCCAGCGAGTAAAATTGTGTCCATCAAAACGATCAAGACGAACCAAGTCCTGATTCATGACTTGAATCGATGGTGCCACAGAATCATTCAAACTTAGATCCTTGAATGCAGACATCTCTTTAAAATTGTTAGAAAAAATGCGGTAATACAATAAAAGGATGATCTCCAAGGCACGTTAAACGCTTCTTTAAAGAGATGTTTTTACGATCTCTCTCAGGATACAATGGAGTACAACTTTGGAGACACTATATGTTTATACTGATGATGCTTCTGAATGAAAAAGCTTCTCATACATCGAATGCCGGAGTTCTCTATATATAGACAAGTAATCGATATGGTACCACTTCGTCTTCAAAGGATATGTCCCATGAACAAGCACCAACGAAATGGTGTGTCCCAATGGACAAGCACCAACGAAATGGTGTGTCCCAATGGAAAAAATCCCTCTACGAAAAGGTATGCATTCGCATGGGTTCTTTTAGGTTTCGGGCGCGCCCAGAGCCTGACGATGCGCCGCCCCTCGACCCACCGCGACTGACCGGGCGTGGTCGAACCCCGACTAACTCGGGCAACAACGACACAAGTGAAACAAAAATAAAAACTGACTTTGTGAATAAAAAATATCTAACAACAACCGAATCAGTTAAAGGACGATACACAAGAGTTTGTGTGGAGATGAATCTCCATCAAGTCCTACGGCATTCGGTGGTCCTCAATGGAAACAAGTTCCAAGTTGAGTATGAGGGGCTGAATATGATCTGTTTTGAACGTGGGAAGTTCGGACATAAAACACATGCTCTATTCAACACCAAGGAACAACAGGGGAGGCCATTATCCCAACCTCGGATATACTTCAGCATAGAGCTCTCCAGGGACCGACACCAGAGAAGCCTTTCGGCCCGTGGATGATAGCACAAAATAGAAGATGAAAACCCACTCGTGGAACGAGAGGTAGAGGTGAAAAACAGTCTAACAAACCAAACAAAAAAGATACTACGGATAGAAATAGAAAGGATCGTTCTGGTCCGTCGGGTTCGAGATTCAAAATATTATCTGATGATGAGGAACGGGTAGAGGATCACCGTGTGGAAGAACAAGAGTTGGATGAAATCACCGAGTTGCAGAAACAAATGGAAATAGCGGCTGCAGCCGCAATGGCACTAACTGTGACTTCCTACGGAAGGAAGATCCTATGGCATCTTCGAGCAGCAAAAAATCAAATGGCCATAATAAGGGTCCAAGTACGAGAAAAACACCTCAATAAGAACCTACTAAACACAAAGAACCGCACGTGAGAAACACCAATACCACAACCACGGCCAAACGATCATCTATTGGGGGGGTCTCTAGAAGCCAAATTATTCTCACCACTCCCCTCAAGAACATTTCAAATCACAAAGAAAACCAAAATCAACCCACTATGGCAGACAAGTTTTTGCTAGACCAAAACCCAACTATTTTGGTTAGACAGGGTACTGGGAATGAAAGCAATTCTGTTTATCATAAATCTAATCCCCCAGATGGACCAGCACACCAAAATCGAAGTGGATCAACAATTAGGGATGGGAACACAAATGGTGACTCTACTTGGAGGCTACAAGATGAACCGGATGATGTAATGGTGACCTTGGAGAGGGACAACCCTCCGTCCTCTTAAATTATTTTTATAATGCAGATTATAACGTGGAACTGCCGAGGAACAGGGGCCCCAGAATTTTTCTGCAATGTTCGCGATCTGATACAAAGCCATAAACCAGATATTTTGTGTCTTTTGGAAACGAGAGCTGGAAGTCGGAAAGCTTGGAGAATTATAAACAATTCCATGTTCAGCAAGGCCTTGTGTGTTGAAGCTCGGGGTTATGCCGGTGGAATATGGTGTCTATGGGATGACAGAATGGTGGACGTGAGGTGTATCTCAATGTCTTAATTAGCGATTTGTTGCCAGAATAATGAGAATTCGGTGGATTGGATTCTCTCTATTGTCTATGCTTCCCCACTCCTAGCGTTCGAGCAGAATTTCGGGAATATTTATGAAGAATTGCTTCGATAATTAAGCATCCATGGTGTCTAATTGGTGACTTCAACCAAGTTATTGAACAAGACGATAAGAGAGGAGGTCGACCTATTCGGTGGAATTAACATTGAGATTATGCGATCAATGATTCAACGTTGCAATTTACTGGGAATTGATTTTCAAGGCCCAAGATTCACTTAGATAGGGCCGATGTTTAGAGGATCACAGATTGTTGAAAGATTAAACCAAGCCTGGTGTACCAGTGAGTGGCTTATAAAATATTCGGAGACTAATCTTCTGCATCACCCCAAAACCCACTCCGACCACTGCCCTTTGCTCCTTAGTTCGGCTGCCAGAAATCAGAGGAAAAATGAGGGGAACATTAATCGTTTTCTCAATGCATGGTTGGACCACGAAGAGTTCGAAGAGATGGTCCTGCAGCATTGGGACCCTTCCCAACCGAATATGGAAATAACTATTCAGAATTTTATGTCAACAGCACAAGCATGGAATCGTAATATTTTTGGCAATATTTTTATAAAAAACCAACTGTCTCAATTGGCTGAATGATATTCAACAGGTTCTCTCTTTACAGCCATCGCAATTTTTGAAAAATTTTGAGGAAGAATTACAAGTGGAATACAATAACATTCTGATCGATATAAGAAGAGAAATTCTGGCACCAACGATCTCATCTTCAATGGTTTGTGGAAGGAGAACGGAATACACATTTTTATCATATTACGGCCGTGAAAAGGAAGCAACGTACCAGCATTAAAACTTTGAAAAGATCCAACGGCACTTGGACTGTAGATGAGGGTGAAATCCGTGATATGATACGCAATTTATTATGGATTTATATTCTGATGAGGAGAACTCCCATTGTTGCGATTGTGACCTCCGTTTTGCAGAATTATGTAGCTCCACCCTTCAGCTACTTAATCAAAACGTCCATGAGTTAGAAATTGAGGAAGCTTGCTTTGATAGGGGAACCTATAAAACTGCCGGTCCGGATGGGCTGCCTCCTTTTTTTCAAAAATGTTGGGGAATCCTTGGACAATCGGTGATTGATTTTGTCAAGAAAGCTTCGATGATCACTTATTTCTAGCAGATATGAACGAAGTTCGATTACTCCCATTCCCAAAGTGGAGTGCCCCAAACGGCTGCACAATTCCGCCCCATTGCTCTAGCGAATGTCATCGTGAAGATCATCACTAAAGTACTGGGTGAAAGACTTCGCAAGCCATCGACCGGTGAACTCATTAGCCAAAACCAATGTGCATTTATTCCGGGAAGAAGCGGAACCGATAATATCATTCTCGCACAAGAGTGTATGCACTTCATGCGCATCAAGAAAGGTAAAAAGGATTACATGGTTATTAAAGTTGATCTAGAAAGTGTATGATCGTGTGGATCGGTCGCTTCTTCAAAATGTCTTCATGTACTATAGGCTTGAAGGAGAGTATTCTAAATTTAAATGTGTTTCGTTAAAAAACACGGATGAGAAGCTTGCGCTTTAAGAAAGATAAAAACAGAAGCAATGCAGACATAAAGTATGGCAAAAATGATAAAACACATAAACAAAGAGAACAGAGTGATTTAACGTAGTTTTCGGCGTTGTGCCGACTACTCCACGGACAGAAAAATATATATTTTATTATGCACAAAGTTACAAGGTATTCCACACTCTTGTGAAATTAACACTCTTGAAAGACACACATTGCATTGATTACACCATTAGTATTTTTAGGCACAAATCCCAAACCCTAACCGCCAAAGATCTTTGTTGGAATTGTCATAAATACCCCAGATGTGGACCCAGCTCCAGCTATTATCCACCAGATTAAACTCAGCTTCAAACTGACTTTCTAGACTTGTAACCAACTGCTCAGATGTAGAACTCAATTATACTCAACAAAGACTGAAGTATCTAACGACTTTTTTAGAAGAAACTTCGGTTGTACTTCATCAAACCGACTTTCACGAATCGAATATACTTTACATAAACCGATCATCAATCTCGGTCCTCGCTTTCTCGATTAGTTCCACTAGTTTATTCATCGGTTTAGAGATCAAGTCATCAAAATCGACAAATCTCCACCTTGACTTGTACTCTCATTCACAAGTCATTCAGATTGCATAACCGGATGTACTTGTACCAAATGCATTCATCAATGCCAGGATGTACAATGCACTGCACTTCTCCTCGAGAATCCACTCGCTTGATCTCGCCTCAACCGAGTATCCAGATTTCGGGCCATACAAGCTTTGAATATTCAAAGAAGTCCGACACAAACCGAAACTTGCTCTGCTTTGAATTGGTTTAGTGAACATATCGGTAAGATTATCCTTGGTGCTGATCTTTTTCACTACAACCCTCTTCTCATTTATCAGAAAATGATACCTCGCATCAATATGCTTGGTTCTCTCATGATGAACCTGATCCTTAGCTAGACAAATTGCTCTTAAACTGTCACAATAAATCTCAGCTTGATCCTGATGTAGCCCCAAATCACTGACTAGTCCCTTTAACAAGATACCCTCATTGGCTGCTTCTGTAAGAGCCTATACTCAGCTTCAGTAGTTGAAAAGCCACTGTTGCCTGAAGAGTTGCTTTCCAGCTGACAACTGAATTCCCTATTGTGAAATTTTAACCAATCATTGATTTTCTGCAGTCCACATCACCTGCATAATCAGCATCAAAGTATCATATGATCAGTTCTTGAGTATTACCTCCATAAAGGAGACCAACATCAGTTGTACCTCCAAGGTACCTGAACATTCTTTTCACAGCTTTCCAGTGTTCCTTTTCAGGTTGAGTCATAAACCTGCTGACAACACTGACTGCCTGAGACGGATCAGGCCTAGTGCACACCATGGCATACATCAGACTTCCAACTGCACTAGCATAAGGAACTCTTGACATGTATTCCTTCTCATCTGCTGATTGTGAAGCAAAAACTGATAAATGAACATTTGATGTCATATGAGTATCTATTGGCTTAGCAGCTTACATGCCAAACTTTGACAAAATCTTCTGCATATAGCCCTGCTAAGATAAAAACAGTTCATTCTGACTTCTATCTCTCCCGATCTCCATCCCCAAAATTTTCTTGGCTGCACCCAAATCTTTCATTTCAAACTCAAAGATCGAGAGGTCTTTCGATCATCGAACATCGATTTCTTTCTTGCAAATATCGAAGATGTCATCCACATATAACACAAGATAGATGTATGATCCATCTTCCAATTGATCATTGTAAACACAAAGAATCATAAGGACTTCACGATGTAACCTAACCGGATCATGTAAATCACAAAACTTTTATACCATAGTTCAGAGCTTGCTTCACTCCATACAAGGACTTCTTCAACTTACACATAAAATCTTCCTTACCAGGAACTTGGAAACCCTCTAGCTGAGTCATGTATATCTCTTTGTCCACCCATGTAGAAAAGTTGTCTTCACATCTAACTGCTCAAGTTCTAAGTCCTTTTGTGCTACCGTTGCTAGTAACACTGATTGAAGTATGTCTCGACTACCGTGAGAATATCTCATCAAAGTCCACCCTTCTTTCCTGATCGAACCTCTTGCAACCAAACATACTTTATACTTAACTCCTTCTACCTCGCTTATCCCTTCCTACTTCTTAAAGATCCATTTGCAAGCAACAACTCTCCTATCACCGGATGTTTAACTAGATCCCAAGTCCGATTCTTGATGAATTACTCCATTTCATCTCCCATGGCAAAGAAGCCATTGAGATGCTTCGTAACACGTCCACTTCTTCCTCAGTAAGTAGAAGGTTCAAAGCCATCCACTTCTTCGCAACTTGAAGTGCATATCCAACCATATCATCAAACCCATACCTCTTGGGAGGTACCCCAACATTGGATCTTCTAGCTCACGACCCATATTCTCGCTTTGACGCTCAACTGACATTTCTCACCGATCGGCTTGATCCAGCTTCGTTCAATAACGGATCGATGAAAACCGACTTGGATCGCTTGATTGTTGCATTCAACCGACTCCACCAAGCTCCACCTTATCGCCGCTTTTCTTAGTTTGAAGCTCGTTTCGATTTGATTATCCTCCCACCAATGAACTGAGCATAGAATTTTCATCAAAACTGTATCTCTGCTGAGAGTAACTGTGTTTTCTGCTGATGACCAAATTCTATAACCCTTAACTCCATCACCAAACCCCACAAACACTCTTTTCTTGGCTCTTGGTTCCAGTTTCCCTTCACTGACATGATAGTAAACTGTGCTTTCAAATACCCTTCGAACTAAGTATTCAGCAGGCTTGCCTGACCACATCTCAACTGGTGTTTTGAGACTTATTCCTGTGTGAGGAATCATGTTAATTAAGTAGCAAGTTGTCCAAAAATCTCCTTGACAAACCAGCATAAGAGAGCATGCATCTTGCTTTCTCCAGAAGAGTTTGATTAATTCTTTCAGCTACACCATTTTGCTGAGGAGTATTCCTGACTGTATGATGTCTGGAAATACACTCATTTCTACACAACTCATCAAACTCATTCCAGCAGAATTCTGGACCATTATCTGTACGAAGCTTCTTGATCTTCCTCCCCAACTAATTTTCAACTAGAGTCTTCCATTGCATGAAGTTCTTGAATGCCTCACTTTTGTGTTTCATCATCACCACCCAAGTCATCCTTGAATAGTCATCTATGAATGACACAAAATATATGTGACCACCTAATGACTCCACTTTTGATGGCCCCCAACAATCAGAATGAATATAATCAAGTGATGACTTTGTGTTGTGTACCCCTTTTGAGAACTTGCTCCTATGAAGCTTCCCAAACACACAATGCTCACAAAAGTCCAGATGCTTGACCTTACACTCCCAAGAAAATCTTTCTGAGAAAGAACCTGCATCCCCTTTTCACCTATGTGACCATGTCTCATGTTCCACGTTTTGTAAGCTGTGACTGATGAATCTAAGTTGATGCCACAGCAGCAGAACCAGCAACAACTAACCCTTGTAGTATATATAGAGTCCCTTTATTGACTCCATTGAGAACCAAAACTGATTTTTATAGACACTCAGTACTCCACCTTCACCCTTAAAACTGAATCCCCTACTGTCTAAAGAACTGAGAGATACCAAGTTTTTGGTCATCTATGGAACATGTCTAACTTCACTCGGTTTCGAAATCTTCTCATCCTCTCATCTCAATCGAATCGAGCCAATCTCAACTACCTTGCACCTTGATATTTGCCATAGATATATGACCCCCATCTTCTATTGATAACTTGAGAACCACTCTCTGTGAGGGTAAATATGAAAGGATGCCCCAGAGTCCAGAATCCACACATCAGTTTGATGTACAGACTCTCCTGCCACTAGAACCATATCCTCATCTGAGTCATGCTCAGTTGCCACAAAGAATTGCGCTGAACTCTCCTGGCTGCTTTTCTTCCTCTTTGGACAATTGGACTTCCAATGTCCCTGCTTCTTACAGTAATTGCAAACATCTGTGGATTTAGGGCCTTCGGACCTTGTCTTCTTGGAATTTTTCTTCCTAGACTGGCCATGCTTTTTTCCACTTCTGCTAACTGACTACTAGTCTAGCAGCCTGAATGTCTGCACCAGGTGTGATACCCCGAAAATTCGAGATTTATCTTAACCGGTAAAGAGGAGTTTTGACGTTTAATGGAACAATTCCAGAAAGTAAAGAATTCTTTAAATTATTGATTGAATAAGGAGTTTAATTGATTATTAATTTAAAAAGGGGTTTGTCCTAATTCTTTTGTTTCCTTAATTAAAAGAAAAGAAACGGTTCCTATAAATCTTTTAACCCCTTATTTTGGCTTAACTTAAAAAGGATTTTCTAAACCTTTAATTGATAAATTTTGGTCCTCCTCCCTCTTCTCTCTCAAAGTGGCGTGTACCCTTGCCCTTGCCTTGCCGCCGATTGCTTTTGTGAAGGAGAGAAAAAAATCTCCCCTTGGTGATTAAGGATATCGCCGTCGTCGTCGTCGGTAAGCATCGTTCCTTTCTCCCCTACAATTCAAGTATGGCGATCGGCCGGCCAAGGGCTATGGCCGATCCTCGTGTGTGCGTGTAAGGGGTGTTCTTAAAATTGTTGATATAATTTTGTACGGTGATTATTGATGAATTTTCCAATTTGTATGCGTGCGTTATACAAGGCTGAGTATATGGGTGTCAAACATGAGCCTCGGCAATCCAATTTTAAGTGCTTGCGTCGGTCACAGATTAGTAGTACCTAGTAGTAGCATCTATTTATTTTAGTATATATGTTATATGTAGACTGCTGCATTGTTGTGGTATACCATCTTAATATTATAATTTATTTACCACAGGTTAGTGCTGCGAATTACTAAATTGTTTGCAGATTTATGTATTCTTTTGTTTGTTGAAAGATATACAAATAAAACAATACGTAGTAAATATATATCTAAATTGATGTAATGTTCTGGATTGTTTGTTGTTGTTGTTCAAGAGGTGCAACGTTACGGTAAGGATATTTCTATGGTTTACGTTTCCGTTTGGTTTAAAAGATGAAGTTCTTAAGCATATGTAGGGTTGTGTATGATTTCTTGGATGTTTGGTATTGTCGTTCAAAGTTTTAAGCGTAATTTAGGATATTTTTTCTTGTGTTTTAGAGGGTGTAGATGAGCGTAATTATGTTTTGAAACAGAAATTTTAATGCCGATAATCCTGCGATGATGTAGTTATGTTTGAAAATTGTTTTGGGATGTTAAACATCCAATTTAGTGTATTTTTGCTTTGGTTTGAAGTCTGTGATGTTATGGCATCTCTAGGTAGGGAAATTATGTGTTTTGTTGTATTTTTGCTGGTTTTGGATTAGGAATCGAAGAAAAACGTGTTGAGGTTTTAGGGTTTTGATTGAAACCCAGTCGGACGGGCGTCGATTCGTGTGGGCGGGCGCCCGCCTTGGTTTCGATTCCGACGGCGCTGTCAGGTTACAGACGGGCGCCTGGGGCGAAGGCTTTTTGATCTGAGATGTAAATTTACTTTAGTGGGCGGGCGTCCAAGCATAATGGACGGGCGCCCAGTGTAAAAACCGGATTCGGATGTAACAGTCCTTTTGGGCGCCACGTCCGAAGTTTTGACGAGCGTTTGGGATGCCAAACGAGCGTCTAAATTGGTCAAGCAGGCGCCCAAATCTAAATTGTCCTCCTTTTGTTGTTAATTGTTGTTTAAATCATATGAATAAATTTGGGAGTCATGTGTTGAGTGGTTCAGAGGTATCGGCATCACCGTGAGGTTTGGGTTTTAGGCATTGAATGCTCAGTAGACCCGTAGTGGTTGGGCCGGATAGGGTAGCTCCATAACCGAACCCGGGAAGGTTTCCTTACGACTTCAATGACCTTAGCGTATTGGGGGAGTTGCGCAGGCGGGTATTGTTGGGCTGGATAGGGTAGCTACCGGCCGGGTATCCGGGAGTGGAATTGCCTTACGACTTTAATGACCTTCCGTATTTGGGAGTTGCGGCAGATGTAATGTTGGGCGGATAGGGTATCTCCGAATCCGATAACCGGAGAGAAATCCTTGCACCCGAAGACGTGTGGACCATTTTAATAATGGTACCATTGGATGACCCTTAGGAATGTGCACATTCGGGACCTTTAGGTATGGATAGTTGTGATGTAGTGTATCCTTATGGATTGGTTGTATTTCTTTTTAGAGTGGTTGTATTTTCATGGGTTGGTTTAGCCTCGGTTAATCCGAGTGAATTGGTTTTGGTATATGGTTTGGAAGTTTTACTTTCCTTTTACTTTGGTTTCCCGAAGGTCGGTGGTGTTTTAATGCAAGGTTTGTGAAAGCATGGTTGAACAAGTACACGATTTTATCTTACTTGTGTCAGATTTATTCTTACTCAACTTTGTAGTTGACGGTTTTCCTTTTGGTTGACCTCTGCTATGATCCAATTATGGGGAGGCGATTCTTAGCGTGTATTTCTTGAATGATAGCTTGTTGCGGGGATGTCATGGGGTTACGAGAGACATGTAGTTGCGATTACACATTTTTCCCACTTTGTTAAATTTATGAAACTTTGAGATGTTTATTGATGTTCCGGCACATTTTTTTCATTTTCCTCAAGAGATTGTATTTATTTTAATATTTTAAATAATAAATGGTGGTCATTCATTTCTTTCATTTGTGGATTGTTGGATATTACTACCACGACTGTGTGTCGTGATGAGTAGCACTCACGGTAACCAATGCCGCGGCCGACGGGATTGGAAATCGAAGTGTTACACCAGGTGCCCTTATGTCTCGGCTCCACACCATGTAAAGTGACCTTACATCCTTTAAAAACCGTATCCTTCCCAACTATGAAGGGGATCGCACAAAGTTCTCAAAATTAGCCGGTAATGAAACCAAACAAAATCAAAGAAGCATCTTCATCTTCATCCTCAATCTTAACATCAATATTCACGAGATCAAGTAATATTGTGTTCAACTCGATCAAGATGATATTTCGATTGAGCTCCTCATGCATCCTCGAGGCTAAATGACCTCTGCTTGGCAAGAAGAACTTGTTGGTCAATGACTTAGTCATATCACAGCACTTTCAAGCTTCAACCATAACTTGGCAGAGGTGTCTTCCTCAAAGAACTTCTATGATAACATCATCGAGACAAGCACAACATGATGGTTGAATGTGCTTTCCTCCGTCATTTGTCATAATCTGCGAATCGGCATCCCCTATATCGAGATAAAGGAGTCCATAATCCTTGTCGCTTTAACAAGGACCGCATCTTGATTTTCCACAACCTGAAAACTATTCATCCCTATAAATTTATCAATCTTTAAGTTTATTGTTGACATCCTTCTAATTAAAGAACAAACCTTTGATCCGAAAATCTAACACGGTCACCGGTCTTGGTGAAGATCAACTCGATCAACTCAACTTCTCTGAATCTTGAACTCAAGCTCGATACCGGTTTGTTAAAGAAATCGGATGAGAAACTTGCGCTTTAAGAAAAATAAAAATGAAGCAATGCAAACATAAAGTATGGCGAAAATGATAAAACACGAAAACAAAGAGAACACAATGATTTAACGTGGTTTCCGGCATTGTCTTTGACTACTCACGGACAAAAAAAAGATATATTTTATTATGCACAAAGTTACAAGGTATTCCACACTCTTATGAAATTAACACTCTTGAAAGACACACATTGCATTGATTACAACATTGGTATTTATAGGCACAAATCTCAAACCCTAAACCGCAAAAGATCTTTGTCGGAATTGTCATAAATACTCCCAGATGTGGACCCCAACTCTACTGTTATCCACTAGATGAAACTCGACTTCAAATTGACTTTCCGACTTGTAACCAAGCGCCGGGATGTATAACTCAATTATACTCAAAGAAAACTCGCCAGACTGTAATCGACTCATCGACTTGAAGAAACTTCGGTTGCACTTCATCAAACTGACTTTCACAGAACTGAATATACTTTACTAAAACTGACCATCAATCTCAGTCCAAGTTTCTCAGATTAGTTCCATCAGTTTAATCACTAGTTTAGAGATCAAGTTACCGAAATTGACATTTTCAATCACGTCTACTCGGTTGTATGTTCTATGGAATGGCTCCAAACTGGAGGCTTTCTCCTAAGAGAGGTATAAGGCAAGGTGACCCGGCAACTCCGTATTTATTTGTGCTTTGTATGGAAGTGCTAAGTAAAATGATCAATGCAACAGTAAATGATGGAACTTGGAAGCCTGTTCGCATCACTAAACAGGGCCCACCAATTTCCCATATTTTTTCGCTGATGACTTATTACTTTTTGGAGAAGCTACAAAGGCTGCAAGATGAGTTATGGAGCAGGTTCTCTCGGATTTGTCATGTGCTCGGGGCAATAGATTAGTGTGTCGAAATCTAAATTTTACACCTCCAGAAATGTGGGGGTGGCCACGAGGAACAACATTGAAAATGTCTTGACCATGCAATGTACGCCCATGCTTGGGGATTACTTGGGTGTTCCTATCATCCAAGGCCGACTTAAACTGTCCCACTTCACATATGTCCTGGATAAAATGAGATTGAAACTAGCTTCTTGGCGCTAAGGCGCTTGACTAAAGCGGGGAAGAGTATTCTAATTAAAAGCTCACCGTCCACCCAAGCTTAGTATCATATGCAAACTTTTAAATTGCCTTCAACTATCACGGCGGCTATGGAACAAATTTGCCGTGATTTTTAGAGGATGATTTGAGGATGGTGCTCGATCAATGCATATGATCTCTTGGAGCAAAATATGCAAGCCGAAAAGAGTGGGGAGGTTTGGGATTCCGTAAACTACAAGAGATGAATCGGCTTTCTTGGGTAAACTTGTGTGGCGCTTTATTCATCGGAATGAGAGCCTATGGGTGAGTGTGTTGTCCCATAAATATAAAGAGTTGACGGCTTTTCCTAAATCCGGAGGTTCCCTTTTGGCGTGGTCTTTGTAAAGTTTACTCCATCTTATGGAAAGGCACAGTAACGAAACGATAATTTTGTGTGGAAAGACGAGCCAAAGGGTGGTTATACGGTTGCTTCGGATACATGTTCCACTGCAAAACAGGATGTAGATAACGCTCCGACAAAGACAAAAACATGTGGGAACAGATTTGGAGCCTAAAAGGTCCATCCCGAGGGAATTATCTAATTTGGAGTATGAAGCACGATGGATTTCTGCTTTATGAGATGCTAGCGAAGCGTCATGTTATCCGCTTCTCCGACATGCCCAATTTGCGGCATAGACTGAGTCAATCTTGCATACTATGAGGACTGCAATTGAGCGAGTCGAGTTTGGTGCACTCTACGCCCGACTTGAGTGGCACAAGTTCTTTGCGGCGAATTCTCTGACGGACTCGATTGAGTCGAATCTAAAGAGGATACGAGCTCGTATCTCGGGTCACCGAAATGGAGATATATTTGTAGGAAGCTATATGTAGAATTTGGCTATGGAGAAATAAGATTACCCATGATACGACACGGAACGACCCCAGCATTCGTGTTCGTGATCGCAAGTCATTGAACGGGTCAAGAACCTTAGATTAGCTTGGCAAGATAATTTGTAATCGTCATTGTTTGGACTTCCTGTTTTCGTTTTTTGTGTTCTTTCTCCGTGTTGCCTTTTTTAGCGTGTTCTGTCGTTTTGTAAAAACGGTTGAAGGGCCTTTTGTGGCAAAGTCAATAAAATGATCGTTTCCATAAAATAATAAATAAAAAAAACTTATATAGTATGGGTTTATGACGCATAATATTTCTTTCCGTTTATCAAAGCGACTATAAGTTAGTAATGAAAAAGAAAGTTGCACTACTCAGAGTTTTGAGAAAGGCAAAGTCCATGAACTGGAACGTCAAACGGCTTGTTGTGAATGTCATAAATTAAATGCATCTAATCTAATCAACCTATAAATGGGCAATACTTACTTTTAATGTAGTCGTGGCTTGGATAGTTGAAAGAACAATTTTTCTGTATTTTTTTAATTGTTCTTCTTAAGACTTAAATACAGTCGGGAGATCGATGGACTTTAATATTTTCTCTTTTCCTACGAATTTTTCTTTGAATTTATGTGTTAACTTGTTTGATGATCTTCCGGAGGGATTGGTGGTCGACATACTCTCAAGGCTACCGGTGAAAACTATAGTAAGATCAATTTGTGTCTGCAAAAAATGGTATTCAATCATCAAAAACGATTCCTTCATCTCTGCCCACCTTTCCCGATCAGTTTCTGATCCTTACAAGTATTATATCTTCCTCATTAATACTTCTTCACCTTCGATCAATGTCATTTGTGATAATAATGTGCTGGCCTTTCGTAAAGAAAAATTATCTTTTCCTTTTGAAACGAATTATACAACCGGACTCATCGGTACTTATAATGGATTGGTTTGTTTAGGAGATGGGCGTAATATTTACCTGGTTAATCCATTCATTCACAAGCACAAGAAATTGGTTGTTGAGCCTTCACACCATACGGATTTCGTACATGGGCTTAATTATGATGTTGCTCACAGACAATTTGATTTTGGGTATTCTGAGGTTGAGAATGATTATAAAGTGCTTAGGATTATTAATCTTTGTTCTGGTGCTTTTCCTTGTTATTTAACCACCAAAGTTGAAATCTATGGTGTAAAAAGTGGGAAATGGAAGGATGTAGACATCTCAATTGAAATTGAAACAGCGCCTTATGTTTCTGAATTAGTACCTCCTGTTTTTGTGGACGGGTGTTTTTATTGGCGCGTGAATCGTGTACCTGGAGCCGACAAATATTTGGATTTATTACCGGATAAATATTGCCAACCACTTATCACCAGCTTTATTCTACTTGGGATTTTGATATTTTGGACAAAAATGAATCTGTTGCGGTTGTAGTATCGCAAAAGACATGTCAGACAGCATTTTACCTGTTATGAGGATCTGCCTTTCTATGTTGGAAAAGAATGTTGGTGGGCAACTACACTGGAAAGAGTTCTACTATGAATGTGACGACTTGATGCTGGGCAATGCATTGGATTTAGTGGTGTTGGAAGACTTATATTTGAAGTGAAATGGGGTTTTTCAAGAGAGTATAGTTGCAGTTGAACTTGAACTTGATAAATTGTGTGCAATCGAAATGCTTGTATTAGACTCTAGTGGTGTCTTTATGATAGGCCCTAGTGGGGCTGCGAATGTATTGGAAAGCCTGGTTTTATTGTTGGACTGATTATAGCCTAATTGATGGTAGGCTGATAATTGAACTTTCTTCTTTTTCTACTAGCATTTTTACTCTTCTTGCTCATTCATGTCCGTTTGTAGTGTTTTTACATTCAATCTTACAAAGAAACTATGGAAAGATGGAGAACAAAGAATTTCCGCAGAAGAAAAGGTAATTCATTCTTTTTGATGGATTGTGTTACACGTGCTATCCATATTTATCTATCTTTATTCAACATTGGATTAAGTAAGGAATCTACAACAAACTAACAGCCATGACACATCACACCATTAACATAATGACAAGTGCACACACTCGAGTCTACAACAAGTGTGTAATATTCTTTTCAGTCTCACTCAAACTAAAGGGTGCTTCAGCCACATTTAGTTTTTCCTTGAAAGAAGCAAACGGTGATGGTGGCATTGGCTTTGTCAGGCAATCTGCTATCTGTGTTGAGGAAGGAATAAAGTGAATATTCAGTTGCTTATGAAGAACAATATTTCTGACAAAGTGTACATTCAGCTCTATATGTTTTGTTCTATAATGATACACTGGATTTTGTGCCAAGGACGCTGCTACTGTATTGTCACACCTGATAGTAGGCACCTTAGGTAGTGTAATCCCCATTTCTATCAACAGATGCTTGAGCCATTGAATCTCTGCTGTGAGATTAGCAAAGAATCTATATTCAGATTCCGAACTTGATCTATATACAACTCCTTGCTTCTTAGAACACCATGATACAAGAGAATCCCCAAAAACACAAAGATAAAAATGGTATATGTTTCTGTCAAAAGTGCATCTTTCCCAATCTGCATCTGAATAGCTTTGTGATAAAAGGAAGAAGTCAAGTTTGAAGTGAATACCATGTCCTAATGTCCCTCTGACATATCCGAAAAGCCTCTTTACTCCTTGCCAATGTTCGTGTAAGGATTTTTGCATGAACCTCGACTAAGGCGAGTTCATTGCATAAGTAATATTTGGCCTAGTCAAGGTCAGTTACTGGAGAGCTCCCAAAGCACTTTTATATACACTATGATTTGTCATTAGTCGTCCCTGTTCAGGAACATATTTCTTGCTAGCTACCATAGGTGAGATTCTCTTGTCATTGGTTGTCCCTGTTCTGGACATGGTTTCAGGTTGTCCAAGTTGAGCCTTTGCAGAATTTGTGATGCATAATAACTCTGAGTCAAGTAAAGGCTTATGGCATCCATGTGTGCTTCCATCCCATGAAAATGTGTAATGGACTCAGAGATCTTTGAGATCGAATATGGCATTCATAACTTTGATGAATATTTTGATCGGTGCTTCGAATTACTCTATCCGTCCCATTTTATTTGGGACTTATTCCATTTATGGATGTCTCAAAACAAGTCTCATATCTCTAATTAGACTCAACGTTTTTGCTTTAATTTCATAAATCGCACCAATGTACATATAAAATGAAAATGATGCTACATGTAAAAAGGATCAAAAAAAAGTAAATTAGACATGTTTTAAATGACCAGATTACCTATTAAATGACGTCTCCTTAAATATTTTGAGTTCCAAAATGTCCCAAACAATTGGGACGAAGAGTACCGTGATCGAGAATATCATCTACATGTACAAGTAGATATAGCACATTGTTATCTTTCTTGAATATGAGCAGAGAGAATCTTCCATTGACTGTCTAAAACCCCAAATTTACATCCTGATCTCTGGGGGCATCAAACCATGCTCTTGAGGCACTGTTTAAGGCCATACAAAGCTTTATTTAACCTACGACATAATGTGGCTTGGCCTTATCTTCAAATCCCACCGGTTGTGGCATGTAAACCACTTCATGTGAGAGGCCCGTTGAGGAAGGCATCATTGATGTCCAGTGCTTGATGTCGGGTTTTAGCAACAACTGAGAGCAAGAATGACTCTAATGGTGGAGGCCTTTGCCATTTGGACTAAAAGTCTCGAAGAAAGTCCACCCATAGGTTTGATTTAGCCATTGGCAACCAATCTTGCCTTATGTTTCAAAAATTGTACCATCTCGCTTCATTTCCTCCTTCGAAAACCCATATGTTCCCCACTGAGAGTCTGGCTTGGATTGTAGGGTACCAAGTCCCATGTTTGCTTTTTTGTACATAAGGCCCGATATTCCTCCTCCATTGTTGCCTTCCATTCGGGTTGCATCGTTTCTTCAGTGGTAGTTTGGAGTTCAGCGGGATATTGGTAAGAAATTCCCTTAGCTCCAACACTATAGGTCTTAGGTTTAAATATTCCACTCTTGGATCTAGTTCGCATATGATGCCCTGTAGACTGAATGGGTTTTGTGGATTCTCGAGATGAAACAGTGGTGGTATTAAAAGATAAGTTAGGTGTACTAGAATTTGAGGAAGGTAATGGTGAAGTAGATCTTGTTGAAGAGGCAGGAGTGCAGTTCTATCTAGTGGGGAAGAGAACTCTTTTGTACTAGTAGTGTTTGATATCTCTACTGCCTTACCATTAGGTTAACATCATGTGATGGAGAGTTTGGGATCATTGCAAACACCTTTACTACAAGATGGTATCCTTGTGGACTCGCCATGAAGGGTATCATTGGAAGGTAGATAGAAGATGGAGTGGGAAAGGGTGTTAGATTACGTGTGTACAATTTTGTGTGGGTGATCACAATGAAAATAGTACTATAAATCACATTTATTTACCCGAATTGTGCTCAATTGATTAGTGATAGTCGAGAATATGTCGTGAAATACGTATCAATTGCCTAACACCGGTTCCTTGGTAGTAATTACGTATATTCATATTTATCCCGATATTTGATAATTTGTTTTGGCTTGTTTTATATGATTTTCAGGATACCATAATATGGGCTAAAGAAAGCCTGGATCCGGATTAAAGAAGAAGACATTGAAATTTGAAGTCGAAGAAATCAAGATGAAGACTACTTGGCCAGAATAAGAGAAAAACAGCCCGTGACCACGGAAACCAAGCGACAGCTACCCGCGGCGGCTTGTACGCGACACGAAAATAAAGAGCCATGATTTGTGATTAAGTCGGTTAGGATAAATCAATCTAGGTCGGTTTGATCTATAAAAAGGTACATTAATGGCTTCATTGTAATATATGCATAGATACTATACTTCATACTATTATCAAATATTTTCTTCTATGAAATAAAAGTGATTATTATCTTTTAAAGTTTGTTGCTTGGTTATCTTCTCCAATCCATCAACTAGTTTGAGTTGATCAAGCTAGATCCGCCATTGATAGAGGTATGAAGTCTTGAGCGTTCCTTCGTATTTTAATCATGGTAGATTTAGTAAGATGAACGTGTTGTAATTGATCTGCATGTCTAAAGCGAATCATAATTAATTGTAGTAATCGAGAACCAAGCGATGTAGATTTGAGAATTAGGAACCATCGTGCCGGTCTGCGACGGTCATATCGCAACAGCGACAACTTAACCCCTGTCAATCGAAGATTTGGCATCGCTACGCTTGATCGACAAGTTTAATTAACGATAGAATAGATCTGGTCAATCTGCTTATTGTATTAGTAAATTAACATGAAGGACTATTAGTGAAGTGTTAGTTTGGACGATGTCTTGATTAATCCTTTGGAACGTGCTAGTCAATCCACGATAGTTGCTTAGTAGGTACTCGGTTTGCACCGCAATCTCACAATACTTATTGCGTGTGAGTTAATACAACCAACGAAGGAGGTTAATCGCATATAGATTGTCTGTTGTCTGTCAATGGAAGTAGATAGGGTTAGGAGAATGCACCGTAGCTAAAAGCGAATTAGAAAATGTTCTCCTTAATCTAGAAATTATGAGGAAAAGTAGGCATAAAGATCAATGTCACCAAGTTAGGAGATCGGAGAGGAGAGATACACCAATTTACCTTTTCCGCATTTATGTTGGTCAGGACCATTATTTGTCTTCTTATGCGGATTTAGTGTCTATTATCCGTTTTGCATTGTCTCTCGTGGGATCGACCTTGAATCGCATCTACTATCTGCGCGATTGACAAAGTACTCTTGCTTGCATTTAAGTGCGTATTAGTGGCTTACACGCGGATCAAGTTTTTGGCGCCGTTCCGGGACAATGGCCAATGTGGATAATACATTCATCAAATATGGATAAGAATTATCCGCTTGTTATTTAGTCTTTTAGTTAAAAGTCTCATTAAACCTCGCACTATTTTACGATCCAAAAAGAAACGCAGCTTGCCGAAGCCGCGGCATACTCTGTCGCGACAGTGCAACCGCCACTCATATTACGATCGGCACCGCTTTTACGTGTTCATCTTAGTAAGTTACTAGTTAGTAGTGCACAGCAGGTTGGGTTAAACTTCCAGAGGAGGTGGGAAATCGTGAACCGTGTTTGTGTTTTATTTAGTTTTTCTTGCAGGATATAGAACACTTTCGAATATTACTAGGAAAGATCGAAGAGTTTCAAAAGCCACCTAGAACAATGCCACGAATAATTATACACCGGTTCCCCATCTCGATGTATCCAGTTCAAGGTATACGAGAAATACCAAGCGAGATAAAAAGAGGGTAGAACAAGAAAAGGAAGAAGCCAGGGGCAATAGAAGAGCAGGGAAGCAAACCTTAAGAAGTACGAGACCTATAGATCAGTGCGTTTCCTATCGAGCTAATAGATGTATCTTCTACATGCACTCCGATCCCGAGGAGGATCTCGATACTCTGTTTCTCGATTGAGGATTATCCTAATCCAGACTTGATAGAAAAACTAGAGACCCTAGTACATTTAGGCTCCAAGTCTCGATTGATGGCGTATCTTTAGGACTTGGAATGTGCGATCACGGGCTTTAGTTGGTGATTCTCCCTCTTTCTCTGTGCAAGCATGCCAAATTCAAGGTCGTGTTGGATCGAGACCACGCACTATGCATTTTGTCGATCATGAGATCGATATGCTCAACTGAACACTAAATAACTGCAAGCTCAGGATAGGAAGTTTTGACTTCAAAACTGATTTTGTGAACATGGACATCTTTGGATGATCCGAGTGCAAATGTTTTGCTAGGATCGTCCCTTCTAGCCACCGACCGGGCAATATTGGATTACGACAACTACTGACATGACGCTTAGGGGTCAATAATGATGTGAAAACTTATACGATCCTAGAGCCACTCCCCAACCGACCGAGGACACTACCGCGTTAGCTTGGATATCGGAGAAGTTAAGGTCGCGAGATAGAGGACATCGAGAGATGGAACGAAACAAGTGGAAGTTGAAATCGGAGAGCAAGAATTCATGAAAGTTACGCTTGAGAAAAGATGAAAAGAACCACAACAATGTGCCAAGTGAAGCGGTCGATCTGAGCGAATCCGCCCGATCAAATGATGTTTCAAGTTCAAAATAGAAAAAGTGGAATCTCTAGGTAAAAAGGAAAAATCTCGAAGTCGACAAAGGAAGCCTAAGCACCGGCAAGAAAGGCCAAGAGTGCTAGGCGAAAGCTCAAGGTTTCGAGGAGGTTTGAAGAAGTAGCTCTTGAGGATAAGAAGGAAGAATCGTCTATTTGGGGAAAAAAGCCAAGGAAAAGCATTAGTGGAGAAGGAAGGAAGAAGCGCACCTCGGTACAAGCCTCTAAGTGCAATGTCATGGGGTGAAATCCCAAAATTGGACCGAGTGAAAGTCGGAAGAAAGCCGAGGCATACTACAAATTCGAACTATCTTTACCCCTTAGGATAATTTGAGTCAAATAAAGTAGCTAGATTGGACAACAAGCATTTATTCATCCTACCGCATCCACGAGGTTTTATACCAACGGATGGTGGGAAGGTATTTTTACTTGTTGGGCGAGTCCAGTGAATTAGTTAGTCGAGCCGGAGAAGAAAAGTCAAGGCCGGGCAAGGATTAGAGGCGAGGCGAGCCAGTTTTGAAAGGATTAAGTTGTTAAGGATTAAATGAGTCAGGCTATCTGGAAGTTTAAGGAATGGAAAATAAAAATGCGGCGCATCCATGAGACCTCTTCATGCAATGGCTACGGCGAATGAAAGAAGAGCAGATCCTCGAGGTTTGACCGAATTCTCGAAATTGGGATGTCGCGTGGGTAGCCATTGCTGCTCGGCAATCGATGGGGACGGTCACTGTCCCATCCACTTTTCCAACTATCCCACCTTTTCCTCTTCCCCATTACTCCACCATTATTCCACCTCTCATCAATCCCATCAAATCATCCTCAATCCACTCACCCATCATTAATCCTTCCCGTTATACCATACAACCTTTTTCAAATTTCAAACCAAATTCAAATTTTAAATCCATCTCAAATCCTCCTATATAAACCACCTTTACCTCAACCATTTCTTCTACCACAAAACCATTTCCTCTCATCTTCTTCTTAACCACCGCCAACAATCACCACCGTAACGCCACCATAACTTAGCCACACTACACCACCCAAACCACCATTTCCACAACCCAAGCACTACCTTCTCCCAAGATTTCCACTTTGTCAATTTTTGTTTACAGAATTTGCTATCATTTCCTTTCATAAGGAGTTGCGAAAATCCCGAGAAATCGAAAACTAGAAAAACCGATTTTCGAAGGCAAATGAGACATCCTCTCTGGCAATGCGCAATATTTTCTCAGCAGATATAGAGTTGATTAGCCAAATTTAATGGCTAGTAGAGGCAATCCGATTCCGAGAGCCTTGAGAGGAGCACATGAAGGCTTGCATGCGCATGCCATGCCCACTATAAATTGTATCGACTAGTTCGCCTCTGTTTCTTTTACGAGTCATTCGGACTCATTGGAATAATAGACCGGTTTTGTAGAAAGAGGCATCGACCTCAATGATTGTGGTGACATCGTACCACGTGTGCTTTAGGTTTCACGGCATAAATGAGATATGGCTCTCATTCCGGCCATTTTAATGCCACCATCTTCGTGAGTTTTATGCCTACATAGCGCTGCCAACCCGAATCTCACGTTGCTATTGTTCGAGGGTCCATATTGATTTCTCTCTATTAGAGTATCAATGCCCCTATGGCATAGAAAATGCCCCACTTCATGAAGAGGAGTTCACCATTTGCCACGAGAGAGCACGATTTGGATCGTCGATGACTATTACGCATGATATTATGATGTGCAGTGGGACTTAGAGCCAACAATTTCCCGACTACCTACACTCAAATGAGGTGGCATGGGCGCTTTCGTATCTGCATATTTGTCATTACTCATCTCTACCTAATGCTCATGCGGTTTCCGTGATTTGTCCGCAGGGCCGTAGAGGCTCTCATGTACTATCTCGATGCTCGAAAGACTTGAACATCGGTCTGTTGATACATAAACGGATTCGCCAGGTCGCCGGACAAAGCGAGAGATTTTACCATACGGCAACTCCGATAGATGCATTGTCCACGGCGGTTGAGTGCCCGAGTCTTGGCCCCGCAGATGAGAGAGTCGAGCCACTACCCATCCTTGACAAAGATATAGCAGTCGGAGGACGGGAAGGAGAAGAAAGGCAGGCTGCGATCTCGCACAAGGATGTGCTAGACATCGGCATGAATTTCAATTTCGGCGTGACTGGGATTTAGCTTGAGATGCGAGGAATGCCGATACACTGATGATGACGCATCTCCAACATTCCACCCTATTCATCACCACCACGAGCCACTAGGCATGCTCCATCTTCTTCGAGGGCGGTCCTTTTCAAGAAGAGACCACCTCGTATTTCACGATGACTATGAGGACTTAGATTCGATTAGTCCCACTAATTCTAGTTTTTGAGTTTTTTTTTTATTCTCCGTTGTTATTTTTATTTTTACGACTTTGCAAGAAACGGCTTTTCTTTTCTTTTCAATAAAGTATTTTATGGCTTAAATTGTTTGCATTTATAATATCATTTGTTTCACGCCATTCTATATTTTATTATTGTGTCACGTCTACTTTGCCTAGTTTTGTATGTCATAATTTTATAGCAGATATTCACAGACTTTTCACGACATTGAGCCGAGACGTGTTCGATGAGGAGATTTCATTTTGGTCGCTCAAGTGCTTAAAAAAGCTAAGTTCCTTTTAGATTTATTAATTGATTATGAAATCGTCGAGTTGTCACAAGTCATGTTGATACATTTTTCTCCACTTAGACCTTTTGGGAAATAATTGAATTATATCTGTGTTTCATGACCAAATAAACAATCGTGTCACTCTTGAAGTAGTAGTGTATTAACTCATTTTCTTTTTATACAGGCCCAACCTTTTTAAGCACGTATTACTCACTTTTTCAACAGTGTAGTTAGATAACGCATTATTCAATTTAGTATGGAAGAATGAGCATGTGTTATGTTGCATGAAGTAGTGACTTATTAATTATTATTTTACCATTGCATTCAATTTTGAGCACGAATCGAGTGTGAAGTATTTGGATAAGATGCAAAATTATCTTAGACCGGGAATCAATATTTGTCGAGTGGATATACTTTAACTCAATTGTTGTAGGATGATGGTAGCAATCATGATGCCACAAAAGGTAAAATGGGATACAAAGGGCTTCAGTGAGAGAGAAGAAAAAGTGAGAAATCGCCAATCAAAGCCGATGGAGCGTAAAGCATACGGCTATTGCATAAAAGAACTTTTTATAGAAAATAATACAATAAAGGCGGTGAGGTTTAACTCATTACCAAAGAGAACACGACCTCGCGTAAAAAAGAAACACAAGCAGGGATACTTGGCAGTAAAAACTCGGTCCCAAAGTCCGCCGAACCCACGCGTAATGTTTCATGTTGTTTGCCCGAGAGTTTGAAGACAAGAGGCCGAGCAAGTGTGCACATTGATAAGTAAATATTGTGGGGTCGCTATAACTTCATTCTTTTCTTTTGAATGCACTATCACAC